>JAPMOR010110627.1:236589-255808 GCA_026543865.1 Argiope aurantia | reverse complement strand
AATTTTTAATGAGACTTTTAATTATTTAAAAATTAAGCGAAATTTTGGAGTGTTTCTGCTATAACTTCCGAAAATATTATCGCATAAAAAAGATTTTTACATGAAGTTAAAGATCAAAAATTTATCTTTTAAATGATACCAATGTTTTAACCTTAAAATTAAATACCTATTTTTAATGAATTTTTAAATAAATATTTTAACTATATTTTTCAACATTTTTTTCGTACAAAATAAAAATAAAATTTAAGCTGCAAAAGCACGTTTGGCATTCATGTGGGAAAATTGGCTTTTTTCAAAGTGTTGCCTTCACATAGATTAAAGCTCCGACTAAAAATAAATTAAATATTTTAGGAAATGAAATCTGCAAAAATATAATTTTTGGCACGTGTCTGTAGGAAATGAAACTAATATAAAATATTATTTAAAAAAAATTGAAGAAAAATTATTTTATGATTTTTTACACTCTCTATATTATTAATCTAATAAATCAGTTTTATCTCAAGGCGAGTTTTGTTTAATATGAACAGGATATCCATTCAAATCAAGGCCACACAGCTAATTTGTAAACCTTTATTAAGACACATATCTGCTAAAATGGTCTAAATGGAAAGTGATTATATTTTATGTAACTTGATTCAATAAATACTCTAATAAATAACGAATTTTTGATTTTACATAAAGTTTCTGCTGTGGAAATCACGAATAACAAAATGTTCTTGAAATACTAATATTTTAAATAAAAAGAGTTAATTTCCAATCAACTAAATCAATCACTTTAACTGACTGATTTATGAAAATTTTATGATATCACTATTCAATAAAAAATTCAATATAAATTTATATCACTATTCCATATAAATGTATATCACTATTCAATAAAAAAAGGATAATTTTAGATTTTCCATCGATCGTTTCAAAGAAAATACGCCAATCAGCGCGCAGGTTTCTCAAAATTAATTGGCCTAAGATTATGAAAATGTTGAGTTTTTCTAAATTTTTAACATTCAAAACTTTATAAATAAGTCTTAGTTGATAGTGGAAAATAGAAACATTCATTCATTTATTTATTTGAAATTTGGTGTGTCCAGAATATTTCTCAGAATATGATACCTTACTGCATTAAATTTAGACTTCATAATTTTTGAAATATATTTTTAGGCCGGAACGAAATATTATTATTGATTTCATTTCAATTTTTTTGAAAGCAAAACTAAAAACTGAATTTTATGCTTAATCTGAGAAATTTTTGTTGAATTATTCTTTGAGATATTACATAAATTAGGAAAAATATTTTGTAGTTCACATAAGACTTAAATACCAAATATTTTTGCTATTATTATTATTATTCATATAACTATTTCACCCTAACATTTCTTTCCATAGATGATTATCGAGATAAAAAGATACTTTTGTTTTCATTCTAAGTAAGCTTTACTATAAGAACTAGTTTGAAAAAATATTGATTTTTTTTTGCTTATATTAAGTTTAACTTTAGAATGAAGAAATCTAGAAATTTTTAAAAGTGTGTCCATTTTTAAACACTGCTTTCCATTCTAGTGAGATATGTAGTTGTATAAATATTATTTGAAAAAAAATTAAAAATATGAATATCACAATGAATAGATTGGTATAAGACTTCTAAGGTAATAAAAGTTATATGTTTATCCAAATTTGAAATTTAAAATAAATTCGCAGAGGAGACCGTTAAGACCATGTTACACAAAATATTCAGTTAGAATTATTTGTAACCATAATTTCTAACGAACCATTTAGTCACCAAAGGCGGCTAGTTTAAAACAAATTTCAAGAATGTGTTCAATCGACAATCTAGATAGTTAGTTTTTACCTCACTTATTCCATTTATTTATTTGATATCTGTAATGCAGGTATCTATATATATATAGTGGTAAACATTTTCTTCATCATTATTTCTGCCACATTCTTATGCTTTCTGAACGAAACAATTCTGATGAGCAAAAAAGAGTCCATTGGCTTGGTTGCTATAGAAGTCGTCCAAGCATCCCTTCTTGTTAACTTCCGGCAATACGCCATAAAAGAATCTATTATAGAGCAGGATTTCTTTAGCAATAAAGGGAAATTCTATGTCATCAATTTATTTTGATGTTTTATTAGTTTCGTATCACAGGTCCAAGTATTTATAAGTCTTCATTTTTATTCGGAAACTATTTAAAGTACAAGAGAATTTTCATTTATATAATTCAACAATTACTAGAGAAAAGGAGAAAAATTTCAAAAATGTTTAGATTTTATTTATTCGAGTACTTTTAAGGATCATTTGCTCTATTAAAGTTGAAAAAAATCAAACAGTTATAAAATAATAATCTGATAATACACTCCGAGCAAGTTTTGTTGTTAATATATAAATATGCATTATATATGTCATAAATTTTGTATGGATATATATTATAAGGTAACAATATGAGTGATAATTAATTATTTTTGTTACTAAAAAAATATTTATAGATACTGTAAATATGCTTTTGTTCTGTGCTTCATTCTCTGTTCGAGTTGTGTTTGTAGAAATATTATGCAGATTTTCTCAACGCATATATATTTCACTTGATCAGGAAATTATGATTATTATTGCTATCATACCTTTCTGAAATTGTAATATTGCTTCCCTGTGCAATATTTGTTTGGTAAGAAATAGAGTTTTGCAGATACCTTTAACGGATGCTGAATAAAATCCGCTTTAATGAACAAAGACCTTGACTAAAAATCTGCAACCATTTAGCGAATTTTGTGGAAACAATTGAAAGACACAGAATATTCGAGAATCTTGCTGATAGCTTCATGGGAATTCAAATTCCAAATTTCAATCTAAGTCATTCGATACTTTGAAGCAGAAGATTCCCAGACATCCGATACCCTGAAAATGGAGTCGAGATGAGAATCAATAGTCAGTGAGTG
The DNA here is from genome assembly GCA_026543865.1 of Argiope aurantia. Classification (NCBI taxonomy): domain Eukaryota; kingdom Metazoa; phylum Arthropoda; class Arachnida; order Araneae; family Araneidae; genus Argiope; species Argiope aurantia. Next base: position 252,877 of record JAPMOR010110627.1, on the reverse strand, counting down.
AAATTGAGCACGTGTGCGTAGTTACGGCGAATTCTATTTTAGAATGTTGATCTTCAGCAATTTCTCTTTGAACATTTTCTGCTATTGTGGCCGTTTAATAACGATTTGCTGCTGTTTGCTGAAAGTATTTTTCTTGTGTTACCTACGTTTACGTTTTCACGGTGTTGTGTACAATAAATCATCATTATCTTTTACATCTTTCACTCAAGATTTGTGTTTTTTCACTTACACCCACTTAATGGGTTTCAATATTTAATAATACTATTTCAACGAAACCATCAATCGTGAAATTATGATCACGATCTTATTTTTTCAAAGAATCATTTTGTTTTATTACATATATTATCAATGAATTTTATAAAATAATTTTGTCTATTATAATATTATATTATTACCTTCAGACGTGATTGCAAAATGTTGAAAATAGTTTATCTTCTGCAAATCTGTTGTCTTCGACCCATTTCGATTAAATTAAAAACTTCTTAATACAAAATAATTTTCACAACATTTTTCAAAAATTCTACATAGAACATTTTTATGTTCAAGATGAAATTGTAATTGAAATTTGAAATATATAAAAATAATTCCCATAGTTCAAAGGACCGATGCTTGATTTATTTATGCTCTTCCAATTCAGGAAAGTATTATTAAGTTTCTTTCTTACAATATATACGATCGAATCTTATCAAGAAATACATTTCAGAAGAAGTTTCGTTTTATTAAAATCCACTCAAATGAAATAAATATGAAAGGAAATTCAAGAATTTCTATTTGTCAAATATAAAGCGTAAAAAAAAAAAGAATTTGTCTTCAAATAGTTCATAGAATCAAATATTTAAATAAATGAAATTTTGAAGAGATATTATTTCTTCTACAACTCAGCTGCAAAAGACATGCAGCCTTTTTGTTATATATTGCTAAGAAAGTGTTTGAATCAAAGTATTTAATTTAGTCAAGTGATTGAAAAGAAATAGTTTCAAGAATAAAATTTTAACTTTCTGAGAACTCTTTTATATATTCTTACTTCTAAAAACAAGCAGTATACTTTAACTGAACAAGAACTCTTTTTCCTGACACTTGCTGTTTTATTTTTAAAGCTTGATGTCATCGGAAAAAGTGCTGAAGATAAAAAAAAATATTTTAACAGAAAACAAAACACTCATGTCCGAAATATTTTATGCAATATTGAGTTTTCAAGGAATTACTTCGAGGATATAAACTTTCGACTGCTTTCTCGGGCAAAGAAAAATTAGACAACATATTTTCAGGGCAAAATGAGCTCAGAATATATCTGCAGATAATAAAAAATTTACTTCTAAGTAATAAAAATAATTATTAACAGGAAATTATTATTTTAGTTTGCTGATTTTTGCTACAGAACCCTTTCGAAAAAGAAAAGAATATATAGGTAAATCCTCATAGTTAATTAAAAAAAAGATTTTATATATTCAGAAAAAGCATTCTTTGTAAATGAATGTAAAGAAGCGATGATTGTAAAAGATACAATCTTACAGTATTCACAATTTAATTAAAAATATTTCATCTTATATTACGATATATATATATCTAATAAATATATCTAATAAATAAATTCTGTAAGAAAATGGCAAAGTATCTGTAAAAAAAAGGTAAACCAATTTTTATTACTGATGTTTTGAAAAATCTTTTATTACGATGTATAACTATCATAACACTCTGAGCGGCCAGCTATATTGAACTATATGTATTAATAAATAAAGAAGTCAGAATGAAAAAAAAAATAATTTGTATTGTTAAATAAAGAATAACTTCAATAATTTATTTGAATATATGCAATCCAAGATAATCGCAAGCGATTTCTCAGATCCTCTTGGGGGCACATGAAAACCTGAATGACAGAAAAGTCACTATAGTATGGGCAGGAACTGCGGTTTAGTCCTAAGGGCAACCAAGATACGATTCCTCTTTAAAAGGTTCGTTCCGCCGTTGGTATGAGGGTAGGTGAACCGACATCATTGCCTACCAGGAAGTCGAGATCTAACCACCATACTGAATGCATTTCATTCCCGTGTCTGTCCATATAACTTTCAAAATGCAGACACGAAATCTATTTTAATTCATTTGTTTTTGTGAAAGAAGGTAAGTTTCAATAATGTCTCACAGTGTATATGCAAATTAATCGTATCAAGAAAAGCTTTTGCTGTTCTAATGGCTTACAAAAAGTTGTTTGCTTTGCACAACGTAACTCTTTCAATGAAATTTCTATGATCACACTTCGCTAACACTTTACAAATAATAATATTTCTTATTACATTCTCCAAATGTACCTTATGCCATTCAATTATAATTCATACCGATAATGTTATAAATGTTTACCTGACTTCCTTAAAGCTTTATGTCACGTAAAATATCTCTATTATATATTCATGCTAAATTTTGTTTAGCCCCGTGCTTCTTCCGACTCCAGACTTTTTTATTTTTCTTTCAATTTTCCTCTGACTAACGGCGTCTGGAAATTTAGCTTGATGTGTGAAAAAAAAACTGTTTTTCGTAATTTTCTTGTAGGTTTTAATAGAACTATGCTCCTTAGACCTGTGGTGAAAACTTTTTTCCTTTATTCGAGAAAGATAACCGAATCTTTTAGAACATTATAAGAAGAAAATACGTATCAAAAAATTGTCTTTTACGATGACACTAACATTGATTGTCGATAACGGTTTCTTAGTTATTAAACTTTTATTGTGTTTCTCAAAGAAACAAGATTTGAGTACTTTGAAATTTATCTGATAGATGTCTATGCATCAGGAGGAAAATAATAATAACAAAAAAAAATGGTTAATCGTGAAATATGATTAAATCAAACATTAATGACAAAATAGTGGCGTCATTTTTGTGGACAAGTGGATATACTGATACAGTTGTATCGTCATTTATGTTGCCGTTGGCACGGATTTCATGAAACAAGATCAACAAATAGAAATGAAAATGAACAATATATACGATACGGAGTATTTGTGCAGTTTCTCCAATAATGCAGTAACTTTAAGCGTGTAATCTTAGTACGGATGAGGTACTAAGAAAAATTCCATTGCATTTATCCACCTGTTTGAAAATCTTTATGTATCGTTTATAGATCTCATGATATTTGATTAATTCCAAATACATATGGTAGTAAATGTCATTTGCTGTTATCCATTCTGTGTATAAGAATTGCCTCCTCCATCAGCATAAAATGCCCAACAACATTATTACGATTATTACGATATATGCGTAGTGTTAGCTGGTATTCAGAATGATGAACAACATCATGGATATATCATACAATATCTTGTATTTATAGGTCCTTTAGTTCATTTGGAGGAATACATGGTACGGTGTCTGTGTTTACTCAAGGGGCAACATTATTGATTATTTCATGCCAAATTTCTTCTGATATTCATAGTCTTTTGAAAGAATCGAAAGTTCTAACATGCAATAATACACCTAGAATCCCAATCCCACTTTTATTTGGGAATGTCGTATGTATAACTTGGTTAACAATAAGAACAAAGATATGATGTTGCTAAACCTGGAACCCATAGAAAGTGTTTTCTTTAAATACATGAAAATTCAACAAGAGTTCTCCTATGCAATTACAGTTATTGGAGCAAGAGTAAAATCCTGAGTGTTTCTATATTCATAATCTTCTCGAATCCAGTTGGAGCTTATTTCATTTGCAAAACACTAGCTTTCAACCATTCGTTGCAACTCTACTAAAGTCAATTTACAATTTTCAACTAGATATAATTACTCTGATTGCCTTTTCCGTTCTATTTTGTCTCCTTTCGTTTTCAGCTCCTTTGCAAGAACGACATTGCAAACATGAAAAAAGGAAGAAAAACAGTTATAATATATAACTGTTAAACCAAAATTGTATAAAATTAAATTTGTTAGTACAAAAAATAAGAGGCCATTTCTAAATACTAGTAAACATTATTAAAATCTTCTAAGTTATTTATATTATTATTTTAAATCAATGTTATTGGGTATGGCTTGAGTTAGAATCCATTTATTAATAAATTGAGAATCATTACACTAAATGTTAAAATTGTTTAAATCCATTTTATTGTTCATTTAAAAAGTTAAAAATTGGAATTAATAAATGTAACGAAAACAAAAGACAGTTCCTTTGAAATTTAGATGAGCAGATATAATTAAATTAGAATATTTATGAATTTTTTGTGTACTATTTTATTAAATATGCAATTTATTATTCTCTAATGCTGTTGAATATTATAAAAGATTCCTTTCAATTGTCAACAAATAATTTCCTTTGTGGATTTTTAAAAAAAAAATCTCACTGTCATTTGTAATAAAAAGTTGAAAGTATTTCTTATCTCTTCATAGTTTTGAAACAATAAAGATATATATTTAAAACACCATTTCGTTCTCTTATTTTAAATTCTTATTCAAGTTGAATAATTTTTTATAATTTTGAAAAATCCATGAAATCTTGTAAAGAAATACTACTTCATCTGAATACATTTCTTATCTCTTATGTAAAGTAAATAAATGTTATTCAAAAATGTAAATATTGTTTTTCTTTGCTTTTATTTACTAAAAAATATGTTAATAAAGAACAGAAAGTAATTCAATATTTACTGCCTTACTAATTGTTTTATAATCCGCAGAAAAAAGAAACTTAAAAATGCCATTCTGAAAGATCTGCTCAAGGCTTCAAATACCATGCTGAGTGAGATTCATTAATTTAATGAGATACTTCTCAAAACATGCGCTCGAGACAAGTGTTTAATCTGCAAAAAGCCTTTACTTTATGTAAGTTTTCAGCTACCGTGAAACCATTTCAGACGTAAATTGTTTGACATATTTTACTGAGGCCATATTTTGAAATAATTAAGAGAAAACTTTGTCAACTTAGAAGATTTCCCAAAACTTTATAATGTAAGTGTGTTCAAAATAATTTTTAAAAATTTCTAATTATGTGATGTAGAATTTAACAACTGAATTTCCAATTAACTGCGATAGAACTTAGTTATTTGATTAAATAGGAATTGTTGTCTATCACACTATACCTAAATGGGTTACTGATACCCTCGAACTAAAAGCAAAATATAATAAATATTATTTGCTTTAGACAATGCTAATGTTTTCCTCTGAATAACTAGTTTTAAACACTCAAGTGGATATCAAATAATATTTTGCTTAAGTATTTTTGAAAGTATTTGTTACCTTGAAATTAAGTATATGTCTGGAAAAGTAGTATTCCTCTTTATAATTTTTTTATTGTTTTAAAATTTGCGCCCTGCAAATTTGTATCTTCGAATACATTTAGTTCGTCGAACAAATAATTGTTTTATTGATATCCATGCTTACAAGCTTTCCGATTTAATTAAGGAATTCGTTGGAGAATGAGTATATTGTTTTTAATCATATAATTAATGTAAATAAATTATATTTATCATTAATATTAATAATACACAGGGATAAATTTTGATTATGTTGCGTAAATGAACTTCGGATTTATGATTAAGTGATTTGCTCAGTTCTATATACATTAGTTGAACCAAGTCCAATCAGTAATTTAAGTCTACATTTAATATGTAGATGTCAAAAGATATACAGTGCCCGAAAAAATTATAAGGACACGCGAAAAATCGTCAATTCTAGAAGCCTTGTTTACAGAATCGTATGCAAATTTTTGCAGCAAAAATAGAAGTAAAACTAAAATATTTTATGCGTAAAGTAATTAAAATTTTCAATTTTAAATCTGCTAAAATTTAAATTTTGATTTTTAAACCTAAATGAAAACGGAAAAAAGTATAAGGACATTGCTTTTTCTCCAGTAATTATTTAAAAATTTGCATATTTGAAAGCATAAAATGACAATTCCGAGTTAAAAGATTCATTTGTGAAAAGAATTTCCCACTCGGCGACTTTCAGTGTGAATTTTTAAACGATGCCCAAAGGAACTCAACTTTCTGACTCAGAAAAAGGAAAAATTGTTGCTTTTCGAGAATGTGGATTAAGTGGATGGGAAATTTCAAAAAGAATCAAGAGATCTAAAACGGGGGTTTATAATTTTCTAAAATATCCTGGGATGTATGGCATGAAAAAGTGAACTGGGAGACCAGAAATTCTCACTCGTCGACAAAAAAGAATGATTGTAAGGAGAGCTTGCGAGAAAAGAGAAACCGCAAATGAAGTTAGACAAAATTTCAGTTTACCATGCTCAACAAGGACTGTTCAAAATGTCTTGAGTAAACATCCTCAAGTTTCTTATGGGAAATTAGTGTCACGCCCCCTTCTTACAAATCATCATAAGAAAAGAAGAGTTTACTTTGCCAAAAAATACATTTCTTTTGTTCAAAAGTGGGCTGATGCCATTTTTTCGGAAGAAAAAAAGTTCAATCTTGATGGACCTGATGGTTTTCGTTATTTTTGGTATGATCTGCGAAAGGCCAAGGAAGTGTTTTCCAGGCGTCAATATGGTGGTGGCTCGGTTATGGTATGGGGCGCTTTTGCGGCAAATGGAACCACTCCAATTGTATTTATCAACCATAAAATGAATTCGGACAGGTATGTTGATATGTTAGGAGAAAGTTTGTTACCTGAAGCGCCACTAATTACTTCAGGGGACTATATTTTTCGGCAGGATAATGCTTCGATACACGTTTCTACGAGTGAAAAACACTGGTTTGAAGCTGATTCAGTAAATTTATTTCATTGGCCGGCGAGAAGTCCCGATTTTAATCCAATCGAAAACTTATGGGGACTTCTAGCCCGAGAAGTATGTAAAAACGGCACACAGTATCAATGTACACAAGATCTTGTCGTCGCTATCAAAAACGCTTGGAAAGAAATATATGTGGACATTTTAAAAGATCTTTCAGGATCTATGACCTCTCGGCTTATTCAAGTGATTGACAAAAAAGGTAGTTTTCTTGATTATTGAAACATTTTTTAAGTATTTTACAACATGTCCTTATAATTTTTTCCATATTTCCTTTAATGTTAAATTTTGTAAAATCAATATTTTGAAGCTAAAGTATGTTTTTTATGTGGTATAAGTGTTATCACAAAATTATGCAGCAGAAGTAAGAAATATAAAAAGTTCATTTAGGCGAAATGGAAATAAAGCATATTTTCATGCAATTACATGTTGTCCTTATACTTTTTTCGCGTACTGTATACAGTACAAATGTTTTCAAAGGGAGGTAGTTCCTGATTTATGAAATATTTAGGCTCATCATTGTACTTACTATACCATGGTTTTGAAACAAAAGGATGATCAAGAGTGTCAAACAATTGCAATTTTGTAAAGGAAATGGAATTGCCAAATTAACACTGTTTAATTTATCTTATATTGTGACATATTTGGAAAATAGTATAAGTCAAGAATTCAAGAATTTTTTTCAATTATTTCGAAATAAATTTATTTTAATAAAGCCAAAATATATATAGTCATATATGAAAATTAAAAAAATGAATATTAAAAATTAGAAAGATATTCAATTACGCTTTAAATCGATGAATTGTAACATTTATTATTTTTTTATTCCTTTATTTACTATTACTTAATTTATATGAATATATTGTGATGAAATCTTGAAGTGTATTGTTTTCAAATCAGGTGGCCTCTTTAATATTAAATCAAAATGTATTTAAATTAACCGATAAATTAATAATTAATTTTCACTGATATTAAAATAATATATAATCCCCGAGAATACTTCAGGATTTCCAATTTCATAATTCTTGACCGCCAGAAAGTTAATTATAAATCAATTGCAAAATTTCATCTTCATAAATATAAAACAGTCAATTTAAATAAAAATATATAAAAAATTATGATTTTAATATATTTTTATGAAGCAGCCACTTCTACAGATTATCAGAGTTTGTGAATGAGAGGTTACTGAATAAGTAATTAGATTTTTACTCGCCTGATGGGTATTGAAATGTTATACTGTCGAGTTATCTCCACTCCAATGACAGAACGTATCTTCCACAGAAACAACTGACTCATAACCAGTGCACACAAATCGCAATTCTTTCTACATTTAGCGATGCTGTACATTCAGATTAAAAGAAATAATTAACTAGGGCTGAAATATTTTTTTATGTGTTATATATTTTAGTGATATAAGATAAAGGTTCTCATGGGAAAGAACCTCAGATATGGGAATGAGAAGCCTTCGTATAAGTGAGATAGTTTTTTTTTTCTTTAATGGTTATATCAATAGCATGAAGTTGATTACCTCCACTCCGATGACGGAATTTAACATCCTGTGGAAGGTATTGTGCAGAAAAGTTCCAGCCACCGTTTCCAAGTATTTTTATGACGAGAATTATTCACTTTGGTAGAGCGGAGGTAATTCTTTTATGTTTCTGGCTATAAGTAGAAATGTAGGGTTTTTTTAATCATAAAATAAAAAGAAATATTTATCTGAACGGAAAGATTTTATGTCAGATAGTGAATCACAATCATAGAAACTGATATTAGGTATTTATTGAAAGGAAAATTAGAATGCCCTTTATTAGATTCCCAAGTTATTTAAACTGCGATACAGTTTTTGATAGGTAATGCAGTATAGTAGAAATCAGGAATTGATTACCAAAGAAAAGAATGATAATATATGCATTGACGTATCCAGCGCAGGTACTTCATTATGTGCTTGAATAAGTAACATGTAATTGGATATCGATTGGATACTATAAAGGCCTGTAAGAAAAAGATACATTCTCTGCACGGGTTTAACAACATTGTAAGGAACTTAAAAGTAAAAATGTCCATTATTATTTTTCGTTGTCATTAAAAAAATCTTATGTGTTATTGATAAAATAACATACTCTGATAGAATTCTGTACTAAATATTTAACTTTTATCTTTGTCATTCTGAATTTCTAAGGAGTAACTAATAAAAATAATAATATCTTTTCTTTTAATTTTTACATGCAAGTAGCTATCGATAATGAAAAGAACTAAAATATTCCTCCTGATTAATAGGTTTTTATATTTAAGTTCCAAATGCAAAAGGAATTGTGAAATTCAAAAGATTATTCTTTTTAATTAATCGCTTCAAAAGTATATTTCATTTACATAAAACAGATAGTATTAATTTTTTCTTTAAGTATTTTTATTGCATTTTCTACTCCCCTTTATAAGTGTTTTTACAATTTCGGCGGAAGGAAAAGAAATTCAATGAAAGTTACAAGCTGCAGTTAAGACTATATAAATAAGGATAAAGGTTTTATAAATGATTCGTACGAAAAATATTACATAAAATGAAATATTCTATTATTTCGACTGCCGCTGTCCAAGAGAGAAATCCATTGACAACTATAAGCTGAAATAAATACTACATAAGCAAGGATAAATGTAATAAAGGCAACTGATATGAAGGAAAAAAGGAAATATCTTCTTCTATTAAAAAAGGATAAGAAAATTCCTTTCTTAAAGATTTTGTGATTGTCAAGTTGCATTAAGATATAGACTTAAAGACCGGAAAACAAAATTCCCTTTATTGTATTTCGTCAAAATTTGAAACAGGTACCCAGTATATTTTTACCCATTTCTAAGGAAGATCCGTTGTGTAAGCGGGTCTGGTGCATTTTAAATCCATGGGGGCCAAATGCTCTCCCGCAGTTATGGTGTAGAAAATTGGAAAGGGGTTCTAGCTCAAGTGTCGTCTTCATCATCTGACTGTGGTTCAAAATTACGAGGTGAATCCCAAAATAGCCCAAGTGTTGCTTTAAAACAGGACGTTAATATAACAAAAACTAAACTATATGGCTCTGAGTATGATATATCATGTTGATACACATAAGACAGATATAACCACTAATATTGCTTTCCCATATCAAAGAAGGTAGATGACTAGGGAGATTAAAAGCAAGAAGATTCATCAACATTTCTGGTATCAAAGGATAATATATAAATTTGGTTTTTGTATACTCCAAGCTTGAGAGGCGAAGAAAACGACTAATTTTTTACTATGATATTTTTATACATATATTCTATATTGCACTCCAGTGTGAGTGCATTTATTGATTTTGATCAAGAATTCAAACTTTTTATTTTTATTCTCAGTAAATAAAACAATATGTGGAATTAGTACATTGTGTTTGTACTCTTTAAGAAACTTTGTTCTCTTAACGTGTCTCACATATTCCTTCATAAATCAAAATTTCTTTTCACAATATCAAACATGATGATACAGCGTAATTTTAGAATTACAGAAATTTTGCTGGAGTATTTTAAGAATTTTCCACATTTGCAAACAGTAACTATTTAAAAAAATCATTTTGGAAGTAAAAAACTTTTAAATTTGTCTAAAGAACTTTTTCATGTTTTTTTTTATTTATCATCAATTATACTTTTATTTTCCATTATCTCTTCCCTTCTAAAATTTTATCTAGGTGGAAAATGCCAATATTGAGGAAACATTTCGATCACACTTCTATTTGGTATTGGTTTCATCATTTGTAATACATTTTTCAATCAATAAATAACTATGTTAAATAGTCTGTTTTTTTTGCGAAAATATGGAAAATGTTTTTTCGATTTATTTTTTTAAATTTTTGAGCAATCTTTTTTATAAAACCATTTGAATTTTGTTTCTAACCTTATACTTAGGAAATTTATATTGTATATCTGCATAATATAAGCTTTAATATTATTTTATATCCATAAATCCTTTAACATTTTAAATTTTGGCAGAATTTCCTTACAGAAAACATCTGAAATTAAAATCTAATGCAGAGTTTTCGTTTAAATTTCATATAAGGATTTCTCAATATGCTCTGCAGTTCCAGAAATGAGCAATCATTTAAAATATTCAACAGATATTTCAATGATTCAGAAAAAGACAAAAATTGGAAAACTCAGTCTATCTATAAATCGAATCTAATTTTCAAGAATTGGATAGAAGACAAGTTTATTTGTTTAGCCTAGAAACAAAAAAATATGTATTTATTAAGCTATTTGTAAGACTTTCAGAAAATCATTAAAGCAGTTTAAAGTAATGCTTATATCTGTTTCTGTTTTTAGATAAACAACCCTATATAGTTTTCCATTTTTTCAAAAACTTTTGTCATTTAACTGGGTTTTTTTTAATTTCATCATTGTTCATTCAATGTATTTCATGGGTTTCAAATATATTCAAAAACATTACAATTTTACAGAGTTTTTTTTCAGAAAAATTCCATTCCGAAGCATAATCACATACCTTAAAATTCAGTCATAAATTCTGTAAATCCCTTAATAAATTCAATAAATTAAGACACCTATGAATATTTAAATATTTCAATTGTATATAAGACATGGAAAAAACTATTAAAAAACAAATTCTGCGGAGAAACACATTTAAAATATAAAAACACATCCTCAAACGTATTAAAGCAAAGTGCCAGAGAAAATATCACGTAAAGAAAAAAAAAATCATTGAAAAATAGCACTTCCGCACATCTATTTCCATCAGTTTTATTGTTAACTTATTTAGTTGCTTTTAGTTCCTCTGAGGGGAACCAAAACTTCCAGAGCTCTTTATTTTCTTTATTAGAACAACTCATTCTGTTTATTGAAAGGCAGACAAAATTCTCCACTGTCTTTTATGTCAAAAGCAAGGGGCAGCGCCGACCTAATGCAATTGGGACAGTGCTAGATATTTTCCTTTTTCGGAATTTTCCTGACAAACAAAAAGGAGGATATTTTCATTCCTTTGCCAATCCGTAGAACCTACCATTATTGGTGTCTTTTGGGATGGACCTTTGATGGTGCAATTGGTAATGGACTACATGAATTTTTAACGATTACTTCTCTTTTTAGAAATTACTCAAACAAAAAGTGGCTGACTGATTTCTAAAAATAAATTGCCTGAAGGTTATTATCGACGCTCACATACACATATGGAAATAGTGTAGAATAGAATTATTTTCTGTAAAAAATTGAAAAGCTGCCTTGTTCGCTTCAGAGATGTACAAAGTGAGCTTAAAACCAATTATTAAATTAGCTCTTCAAAGCATTCTGCTGCTGCAAATAATGGCCGTACCACTAATATTTTTTGGGAAAATAACTAAATTCTATTTATTCGCAATAATTAAGCCTAGCGAAGTTATTGATCTCATGACAGGCAAGATGAACATAAATTTCCTTAATGGACAATCGTTTGAAAATATTGTGCTACAGTCAATATTAGTATCGATAACTGAATACTTACACATGTACTCTTCTAAGCGTATATTAAGCCATTTTGTAATATGAAAATATGTAAAAGGGAATATTTTGCCTGGAACTTAAAAGGATTTTATTACAGCATTAAATAAGAAATGCCAAAGATTCTTTTTAAATTAGAACTACAATTTAGAATTAAGTTACTTGCATTCGAGTGACAATTTCATTTTCAAAACCACAAGAAATGAAATATTCATTTTAATGCATGATTTGATATGTATTAACATTTTTAATGTTGGAAATAAAGTAAGTAGGTTAAAGTGATACAGATTTCACAAAATTTTATAAATTAATTTTCAGTTTAAACATACCTTATACCAAAAATTACTTATTAATGTTAATATTACACCAAAATTACTTACTTATCCACTATTTTAACGTTTTAAATAATTAAAAGAGCTGATATATAATGTCAAACTTATTTAAAAAGGCAATTTTCTTTAGAGTATACAATTATTTAATAAACAGAATTCTCCAATGTATCCAGTTTTCCAACTCGCCATTTTCTATATTTCAAATGTGAATGCTATCCCCTCCAAATCTAAAATTTCGAAAGAATAATGAAACTTCTTTTCGTCTACGGTGACTTCTTTTATTGCCTAACGACAGTAAAATGTTAACTTGCTTATTTTTTTTAGTAAGGACATTTTAAAGCAATTGTAAATTTCGCTTCTACCTCGGCAATAGATATATAGTTTCTCCGATATTCTAAAATGATTTATAATGTGGCAATATTTAAATGTTATATGATCGCTTTCGATTATTCCGAGTTCGAAAATATTAGTAAGTGTCCTTTGTAAAACTCCCTGCAGTATAAAACAGAGATTTTCATTTGTGATTTCGTAAACGTTGGTATTTTTGAAAGTTATTTAATCAACAATTTATTCTATTTTAGAAAACTGCCAATAGATGTAAGTTGTTACTTATGAAATAATGTTCCTTTTATAATTAAACATACTAATGAAATATTCAATACGATTTTTAAACCTAATTAAATCAGCCAGACTCTGAAATAATTATAATAAATTCAAAATATTAGTTTAATTATAGTATCCAAAATTAATCTGTTTTAACAAGAAAAGTATACGGGTACTATCATAAAACAATATGGAATTTAGAGGTAACTTGTTCTCAAGAAAATAAACTGTACCATTATTTAAAAAAAACTAGATACAAGACCTATTGTGTCTTTTATCGTTATATCAGTATTCAATAATTGCTGAATTGAGATTCGAGTCATATAAAATATACCAATTTCAATATTCAAAGCTCCCAATGTGCAGCATGACTTTTCACAAAACCAGTTTTTGATAGAATGAAACTTTTATAATTTCTTTTTATTAAAAAAATTTGAAATCAGATTGAAATTAAAATTATTTAATATCTTCTTCGAAGTAATTTATTTACTTTTAATATAATATTAAAATTATTGATAACAAACTGCCTTGAATCAAATGGTATTTCAAGCCGATAATAACGCATATCTTTTTATATGTGAAAGATCACTAGTCTCGACAACTTTAATGTGATTGATGATATGATTGTTTTGAAAGAAAGAAATATCGAGTCTTGCTAATACCTAACATTAAAACGTCTTTGATACTCTCTTTGTGAAACACAAAGAATGTGATCAAATTTTCCATATACCCAGTTTCGCCGCCTTACTAAGATTCTATTGAAAGTAAAAAAAAGATCGAAAAGTGAATTTTTGAAACTAAAATTTGGTCTTCCTAAAAATATAGTTCAATGTAAGAAAATAAAACTGCTTTCATATGCTTATTTCAGAGCTACCGGAGAAAATAAATAAATAAAAATGCTTGAAAAATATGCTGAAGGTGAATAAAATGTCAAATTCTTCTAGCAGAATATTCTAAAGATTTTGCTGATAACATAAAGGCCACATCGAAGAATTGTCTTTTTATTTATTTCAAAGAAAATAACGCTTTTAGAATAAACGAATCTTCGTGACTTCTTGAACATAGAAAGATCTAAAGTCACATTTAAATATTTTCTGTAAAATCTTCTAAGCTCTAAGAATATCCTCCATAACTTGAAGATAAATTGAACAAATGGTTTGAGAATGAGCCTAAAAAAGTGCATTCCAATAAATGTAAAAGCTTATAATGAGAAGGTCAAGATTTGAACAGTTTATGATTTAATTATTCTTCACAGTTCAATCTTATGCTGATATATTATTTTTTATAATTTATTTCGTTTGCGATATTTTGTTCTTAAAAACCTATCTTCTCTATTATTTTCACTATAAAGAAGACACTATTTCATTTTATTATGCCAAACTCGAATCCTCACAAGGTGGGAAGGCACCTCGTTATTGAGAATGAGAAGCTCCCGGCAAGGTGGTTGGTTTTATGACTTATACCTACTGCGAAAATCTTTTAATCTATATTATAAATGAGTTATTATAATCAACCAATCGGTTATTCTGTCTGATTGTTGAGAAACTATTAATTGATTGATTAAAAAAATTGGAGAATGCTTAGCCACCGATGTTCAGGAACATTATCATATTTTTCTCAATACTTTTTTAAATCTTCCATAACTAATTTTACAAGGTATTCTGAAATTGGATCGTGAAAGTCAAAGGATTCTTATTAGACATCTAAAATAAAATAAAATTCCATGGGGTTATAAACCTCGTTCTGGAGGTAAAAATTGCGTATAAACGGATGCAGGTTTCAGATCAGCTGGAATGATAAAGATTACAATATCTATAAAAAATATTTATTTGATTAATTGTCCCAAGAATTAATCGAAGTGGTTGCAGCAGAGTTTATTGTACAGTCTACAAAGGAATAAGAACCACTTTCAAACATTATCGAAAGCATTATGCATACCGCAGTGATGACAATCTGAGAAAGAGAAGTAGAAGGAGAGGAAAGATACACATTCACGAGCTCCCCAAGATAGTTAAATCATATGACTGACTCTCCGACTCACCCGAAGGCACACGGAAAACGAAAACCGAAGGACCGGACCGCCGCAACAGCAACACTGACGGGAACTGTGATTAAGTCCTAAGGGCCATCACCGGCCACGGTGCAACCCTTCCCAAAGGAAGTACGTCCCGTCATCGATGGGAGGAGCCAGATACCCCACCTTTTTGTGTACCCTGTAGGGTGACGAGATCCAACCACCATGCCGGAAGCCTTTCATTCTCATTTCGAGGTGCCCCAAGGGGTATCCCCAAGTCGTTAAACCGTTTTATTTCATTATTATTATTTCACTTCATTTTTTGTGGGTATTTCTTTACAGATGCAAATGTTCTACATAATATTATTTATAAAATATTCCCTACAATATACAGTAAAAATTTGTTGCATTTGTGGACACTTCCAATTGGATAATTTGAATTTCCTCATTCTTGAATCTCTGGAGATATTTTCCTCAGAGATGTCTAGCAAAAAATTATAAATGTATATATTTTCTCATAGTTTTTTTGTTTCTTATAGTTGTATAAATCTATACTAATATTCAACTTACAGGAAATCCTAAAAGTCCCATTCTCAGAGGTATTCTGCAGGGAAATGAAAGAAAATTGTCAACAATCCGTACCATGAGATCTTCCATCGTAGAATAGAGGCAGCATAAAATGTGATTTTAGATTTTCCTATAAGAATAAAACCAGAAGAGAATGTGAAAGACAAGCAATAGGACCAGCGTGTCTAACTTTTATTCTATGTTTCGGAATATTTCTTCCCATTTTCTGCAGCATTTCTACTATTTTTCTCTAAAGATTCTGAAACTTTGAGGAAAAATTGGGGGAAATTTTAGAGAAAAATAGGAGAAATGCAGGGGAAAATAGGGAGAAATGTTCAGAAACATAGAAGAAAAGTTAGACAGAAATAGCTAACATTTTAGTATAAAACTGGAAAAAATTCTGAAAATTTTGGGGAAAAAATAGGGTAAATTTTAGTGATAAATAGGAGAAATGGTGGGGAAAATAGGGAGAAATATTCAGAAGCATAGAAGTTTTCCAGAGAAATAGTGAAAATTTTAGTGTAAAACTGGAAAAAATTCTGAAAATTTTAGGAAAAAATAGGGGAAATTTTAGAGAAA
>JAPMOR010110627.1:202436-236579 GCA_026543865.1 Argiope aurantia | reverse complement strand
AATTTTAGAGAAAAATAGGAGAAATGCTGGGGAAAATAGGGAGAAATATTCAGAAACGTAGAGGAAATTTTCAATGAGTACACTTCCTTGGGGTTCCAGCACCGCGGTGACTAATTTCCTATCATGCATAAACCATATATATTGCAGTAGATCAAGCTGCACACTTTCCAACATTTGCAGAAGGATGTTTTGAAGAAAAACAAGCAAAAGTATTCCATTCAGGCGTTTAGACAACAAATAAGAAAAAAAAAAGAATTACTAAGAATTCTTGCTCTCAGTTTGACACTAAATATCTCTTTCTATTGGTGATCATCCATCATTCGCATGCGGGTAAGATGCAGTTGCCTACAAGCGTCTATCGCGATTTTCATATGCTATACATCATATTCCATTGCAAGGTTTTGTTTGTCATGATGCCTAATAATTACCATCTGAGTTCATCGATACGTGAGAAGAATACTCTATATTCTTAGACATTCCGATTGAACCTAAATTTAAATGAACCTGCTGTCGTTCCCTGGTTTTGAACTTTGGTGGCCAAAGATTTTTCTTTGATGTTCCACTGTTGGATGGGTTGTTTCATGACGATCCATGTTTCACAGTTTCATTAAACTAAATTATTCCTTGAATATCTTGTACACCTATTTCATTCCTAAACTTTTTTTATCTGGGATACTCTAGTCTTCATTTTTTTATATCAAAACAAAAAAATTACACAGTGATAAAAACATGATACAGTTCCTTGTTGATACAATTATTCTGTATCAACAAAAAGCTCTAAATGTCTTCTTAATTAAAGGAAATAATATTTATAGTCAGAGATAAACAAGTACTTAACAAAATAGTGTCTAGTGATTTAATTAATATCATAATATATTATTTTATCATAAGTTCATTTTTTTTTATTTTTATACATAACGTTATAAAAGATTTCATACCATCATGGCAAATTATTTAAAAAAAAAAGAAAAGCAGATAAAAAATTATTATGCTATGAAATATGCGTATTAAAAAGCTTTATTCCGGAAAATGGACAGAGGAGTTAAATGACATCTAAACCAAACCAAGTATATGCTGATACCAAGAATCATTTATTTTTATATTTCTATATTAAGATAAATTGCAAACGTTTATTGAAATCAGTGGATAGATATCTATAATGAAATGAAGAAAATTAATTTCACCAGGCACAAACGTTTCTTGCAGTGCTTGAAGAAACGATATCTATCTTAAAAGAAAGGTATCAAAATGTCACGAAAAGTGGAAAATCTTTTATTTTCTTAAATGTTGAAATTAGGTTAATTGCAAAGTTACCTTAAATAAAAATTATCTTAATAAAAATATTACAAAAGTTACATTTTTGCTTTTACTATCTCAATAGCAAAAAAATATCAATAAGTATTTTTTTTTACATTCATCTATGCACGCACAAAGTTTTACGTTTATCGCTAAAAATTTCAAAACGTATGCTTAATTTTGTATTTAGAGGGACTAATTACAAATTTAGATGACCAAATTTATTTCTGAAATGCATGTATATTAAATACCATAAAACAATTATATGGTAATGTTTGTCTAATAGCATACCATCCAAATATCATGACTTCAAATAAATTTGTGAGTCATGCATAATATTTGATAAGTCGACAGTTTCAACTTCGACTTTATGAAGAAGTGGAGAGAAACTTGAAAAACAAAATATTTCAGATATCTTGAATAAAAACCGAAATACCAAGAAAGAGGAAAGAAAATTATTTGCTAATACCTATGCGCTTTCTTAAAGAATGACATACAGTAACAAGAAACTTTTAGATATTCTGATGATTTACGATCTAAGCAATCGTAATAACAGCCTAGTTATAAATGCATGCGAACATCATTTCCTAGAAAGTGTTTTAACAGTTAAGCGATTATTTACAAGTGCCTTATTGTCCCAGAGAATACCGGGGAATGGGGGTAGAGGTTCAGGCATTGTTCGTGATAAAAAAAAATTGACTTTTTGGATTGTTTTTCAAACAATAACAATCAGTATGGTATTCACTACATGAAAACTGCAGATATTATTTCTAATTAGTAAACATACAACATTCATAAAATTCCTTGCACCATTAAAATTTATATGAAACTACAGGATCAGCATTTAGAATTTTACAATTATGTCTGTCTCACTTCAGGTAAAAACAAAGCGTTTTTTTTTCTTTCTGAAAAATACAATTTGTACAATTTTAATCGAAACTATCTAAATTTTATCGAAACTTTAATTTAAATGGGAACAGGAACCATAATCTTCAAAACTATCACTTTTTTAAATATAAAAATCCACTCTTCGAACAAATGATTAATTATGAGGGGCATGTTTCTATAAATGTGTGGCGAGTCATTTTTAGATAATCTTTGGTTGGTTCCACTTTGTATAATGATAAGTTGAATGTATTCGATATTTTCATATCATTTTAAATAACATTATATCTGAATAGAATTAGGGGTACACAATCTCCATCTTTACTGATGAATTCAAAAAATCTATCTTTAAGTCACAAGTGATGAATTAAATAGCATATACTCAAATATTACTTACTTACAATAAAGCAATCTTACATGAGTGCCGAAATGCTCATTTTGAAAAAGTTTTAAGCACTTCAATTAATGCATTATCTGACCATTTCTTAAGAAAATTAATAAATCCTCTATTTTTTTCTTTCTAATTCTGCTTTTTTCATAAGTTCTTGTAATATGTATATTATCCCTGAAAATTGCATCGAAAGCCTAGCTTGAAACATCGATCAGATATCGAGAAAAGGTTTCCAAAAGAAGTGTAAAACTTTGTAATCGATTGTATATGAAAATCATTGCATTAAATAATTAACTTTTGTGATTTTTTTTACTATCTTCTTTTATATAAGCCAAAACTTTTTCATACCTTTTGGTACATTATAATTGCAATAAAAAAGAAAGTAAATGCTTGTTCTATTTTTTTGGACCTGTGTATAAAATTTTAATAAAAATTTGAATGTAAAGCTTATCTAAAATTTCAAGAATACTAGTGATGTTATAAGAATAATAAACTTTTGGGTATAGTTTATTTAATCAAAATAAGTTATTATTTGAGTTTATGGTAAGTAACGATTACGAATAACCAAGTAAATTTAATAAAAATATAACAAATAATCAATTCTGGATAATTATTTCAATAAATAAATACCTTAATTTCTATTTATTTACGTTATCGATTTATTGCTGAGAATTAAACTGAAATAAGGACAATAATGGGAAAAATCAAAATAATATATTTAATTTTGAATTTCTCAGATTTCTAGCAAGGTATGCAAATTCCAACAGACATTTTATTCAATCAGAATCCTGAATCATTGTGTTCTGTCGTATAAATTAAATTTTCATTTAAATGTAGTGTATGAGAGTGTGTATAACATGTTATGTTACAGAATAATGTTATAGAATAAATTATTTTCTTAAACTTTTTTGAATTCACTAATAGATTATTAAAATATGCAGTAAACTTCTATGAAATATTTAAAATTAAAGGATTTGAAATATATGAATATTACCCTTTCTCCCAGACATTTAAAAGTAGTAGATTTTGGCAGAATTTAGCATGAAATATATTGCACTCAAAATCTATTTACCGATTGGCATATGTTAAATATTCAACCGAATTATTCAATGGTTTCTGAACAGCCGATAACTTCTGAAAAACATTGTTTTCAGCATTAAATATTTATCTATTTAATAAATGAATATATGCTTTGCTTCATTTTCGTTTCTGTATGGAAAAATAAGAAAAACAGTAGAATCGTGCCAGTTCTTATTCTTTTCCTTATTCTATTTTTCTGAAAAAATCGAAATATAATCCAAATGCGCTACTTAAATTTAGATAAACGGTTGAAATAACAATACTCTTTAGTAAACATTCTTAGTGATATTTATGTCATAATTTTTAACTTTCAAATATATAAATTCTAAGAGAACAGTCACGGTAATATGCATTTAAAACTGCATACAATTTGAGATCGCAACATTAAACGGAAACATATTAGAATACAAATTGCAGAGGCTAATTAAATTCAGACCCTATTCAGAAAACCAATTAAATCTATTAATACTGAAAGGCCCTAAACGCCGGTTCAACAAAATTACGGGTGCCTCCCGAGATGCTTGGATAGCACTTCTAAATTAAGTGTGATTGATTGAATGCCCCAGACCAGCGTCTTGTTCGTCAGATACGCACGGCTTTGTGGGTTTGGGGAACACGGAGGTTTTCTAGAAATTCTCAAAGAATGTTTAAGCATACATTTACGTAATAGCCTTGTGCATTGCAGAATTCTATAGTACCGGAATTTGAATGATTGTAAGAATGAGAGAATTAATTGAATAAATGGATAATTAGCGAAAAGGAAAGTTTAGTTATTGAAAAGAGACAGCAAAAATGTGTTTATAATGTTTTGATTTGATAAATGATAAAACAATATTGCTTATATTTTGTTATGCTTAGTAATTATATCTAAACATCACAGCATAAACGTCTTAATCAGTCACACCTTTCGTAAACTTGATTCATTTGCATTTAATGAGATTTTGTTTGTGATTTCTTAATTTCCCTCAAAATTTTCTTTGGATAATTGGAATTTCGTGTAACTGGAATACAGATGCTCATCGTTCTACTGTATTTAAAATATCCATGGAAGATGTTTTGTAAAATGATCCAAGACGAAAAATATTATTTGCATAACATAAATTATTATTTGGAAATATCGAGTATCTAAATAACGACATAAAATCTTGAGATCCCTAAAATAAGATTTAGATCTAGCTATTGCTGTAAATTTTTGGAGTGCCAATATATGATATCCTTAAAATTATTTCTTTAACATATATCTTTATACATTAAAGAACATATCTTTATATATTAAAGATACTATTTTAATATGTATCTTTAATACATTATTTTAATATATTACATGATTCTCTACCTTAGATATCTTTTTAAATTGTATCTAACGTAAAGAAGAATGAGATTATTATAAACATTCTTTCTTTTAGTAACTAATCGCTTATTAAAGAAGATTTAATTCAAAATAATTAATTTCAATAATGACATTATTTTATTTTTTACTTAAATACAACATTAAGATTAAAGCTTTGTAATCAAAAGGATTTTCTATTACATTCTAGTAAACATTCTTGATTTAATTGACTTCCATCAGTTAATTAATTTTATAATGAATGTCAAATTGAAGTGCTCTTATCTATGTTTTAATCTATCTAGGAGCAAGATTTGAATGTATAATAATTTTACTTCCTTTTATAGTTCTATCAGATGCAATACACCAGTTAATTAAAGACTTAATTCATGAAATTCTGTCTTAAGAGAAAATCTTTACTAGTATTATGATAGCCTTTGTTTCCATGGTAATGCATAACTTTGCATCAGATTTAACTAATGTTGGATATCATCTTTGATCCGATTTGTTCTTCAGTATGATCTGCCTCCTATTACGCTTAGTAATATTCTAAAAACTATACTTTTTATCAATCCTAAATTATTAGACGAATTTTAATAATTTTTTGTAACATTTGTCGGAAATCATGTTCTTACTTGATAGCAAAAATGTGTTATTGAAAGTTATCTGTATCTTCCATTCCAGGTTTTTAAAAAGATATTTCTAGATATATTGTACAGCAAATAATTATTTTTCATTATAAAAAATCAGATTTAAAATATAATACGACGAAATCTAGTTCTAATCTTTACTGCCCAAAACGAAAATTAAAATTTCATTTTTAAAAAGTTTGCGTTTAATATGTTAATATTTAAAATGAAAAAAAATGAAAGAAATTAAATAAAAACATTTTGAAATAAATATTTTAACATTAAACATTTTTTTTTGCATTTTAATTATTTTCTATTTCCTACTTTTTGTTTAAAATCCAATATTATAAATATATGGTAATTTTGAATGTATTTTCTTTTCTTAAACGATCACCAGGTGGCGCACCATACAAAAATAAAATTTAATTGAATTAATTCATTAACTTGTAACAAAACTCTAATTGAGGAAAAAAACTATTTACAAATTTCATTACATAGAAGCACGAAACAATCAAAATTTAATAAAACTGTCTAAAAATAGTTTTTATTGACCAAAATATTTATTATTATTTTTTCTGGAAATTCGACAAATTAACAAAGATGCTGGAAATTAATATTTTTTTTGTAAACAAAGAATTGTCTTAACCTTCAAATCTTGTTGTTTGATCAAGTAAAAAAAGCATCTGTTATTTCAGGAAATACTGATTCCATTAACACAAATAGTTATAATTTCTAAAATTATTTGTGCAGAAGTATTATTGTTATTAACAATCACAAGAAAATAAATAGATAAAAATATAATTATTTTTTATGGTTTATCCAGAATCATTGCCTTTGAGTTTTGTGAAATGATAAAAATTTAATAAGGCATACAAACTAAACTTAATCGTTTCAGCAGTGAAAAGAATAAATGAAAAATTCTGATGGAAAAAGATATAGTTAAATAAACAATAAACAGCATACTACCAAATGTTAAAGAAAAAAGTTATAATTCATAGCACAAAATAGTTTGAAAACAAAGATTCAAAGTGATGACATAGTCGCTGCTAACAATAATAATAAAACAAAAATGTTGCATAATCATTTTTCATGGCACAGATTATGTCACTAAGCGTGCTTTTAGAGAAATAATAAAGTAATTGTAAATGATTCCCTACATAAGGAAACCATTAGATAAAAACCATTTTTTTTACATTTTATATTCGAGTATAATTGAAAAAGGAAAGCAGGTATGCTTTTAAAATTTCAATTTAGAATAATTTTAGTTAAAAAAAATAAGTTTACTTTGCAAGATATATCTAAAAACATCAAATCTAGGTGATAATGTTTTCTTTGAGATAGAGAAATATTAGAAAGATATTATCTGCCCGTCACTTACAATAAAAAAATATTTAATCAATAATAGATGAGGAATTTCATTAAAACTTTAATTTATAATAAGATGGAGCAAATGGAGTCTGACAGATGGAGTAATTTTAAAAGTTAAAATGTAAACTCTTTCCTTTTTATTCCTCTTTCTAATGAAATTAAATGAAATTCTATGCAAAAATAATCTTAATAAAGGTTTAATTTGAATTTTTCTGTAAACGTTAATTTTTTTTTCTTTTTTGTGTGTAAGAATTCACATTTTCTTTTGCTCTCATATCTAAAATAGATGCATTACAATTAATACTTTTAACTCAAATTATATTTAGAATTCAAGTAAATATTAATAATATTTTCATTCATTCCAAAGTTTTTTTAAGTTCCGTTATGTTTATGTTCAGAGTTATTGCATTAGTGAGCTTTGTATTAACCAGCAAACTATGGATACAACTTCCGAAATTGGAAATAGATGGTGCTGTACTGACTTGTAAAAAATATTACTTATAAAAAAGATAATATCAAGCTCAAAAACATTTTTTCTAAATATTGTTCTATATTTTCTTTATAGGTTCGGGGTTTTGAAGGATGTATAATATTGACTTACGCTTTTAATTCTAATCGTGTAATAGAGCTACGGGCGGTTTTCGGCATTCAGCTAGTATCTCTTTTAAACGAAGAAAGTCGGCCTCGGTAATTTTGATGTGTGATAATCTAGTCGTGAGGTCATCATCATCAAGAGCGGCCAGATACTAAGCAAAATAATGGTTAAATTTTTGTTCAATAGTCAAGATTTAACTCAACAGTCGGTTCACTATCTATTGTAGTAATAGTGTAAAAATAGATAAGAATAGATATCTATAAAGGAATATAAATAATATAATACAAAGATTGTAGTTTAGTATTTTGTTTCTGTTATAGATTAAATAACAAACGGTGATTGTGGTCGGCATATCTGGATATATCATTATCATATAGAAAAACTCTCTCACATATCACACTATAATGCATGATGATATCAAAATTGCCATGTGAAAATATTATATAGTTAGAAAGCTTGATCAATTTTACTTTATTAACGGTCTGTCTCTATTTAAAAATTATTTAATAAAAAGAAATATTTTAGCTTCTATTCATTTTAGTAATTAAATTTTCCTTTAACTTATGATTATATGTAAGATAAAGTCATTGTTCTTTATTTTGAGATTGATTCATTTTTCTGAGTATCCACTAAAAAATACATTTTTTTTCTCAATATATTATAAATGTATGATCTAAAACTGTCTGATGTTTTGTTTTATTTCGAGATTTATTGGGAAAGAAACAATAAATGCTTAGAAAGATACATACATTAGCCAAGCAAAATATTACATTTATATTTCTCTAATTAAAAAAAAATATGTATTCTTAAAAGCAGTGAAAGAGTGAAAACTTTACAATTTTGATCAATTAACAATAGTTTATGAGATTAATTATTGAAAAATAATAATAGAAGACCCAAAAGCGTGCTTAAATTAGAAAGAAAGTATTCTGTAGTGTTTGGAATAACCACACTAATACGATTTGCTCACTACTACTCAGTACATTAGTCTATAATAAAAGTCTAAATAATTAGAGTGAAAGATTAAAAGTGTAGAAATTAATAAGTCAATAATAAATTATTAATAATCATATAGATTCAGATAATGAAAAGTCATATATGGTTTAAAGATATGTATAAATAAGAAAATGAGGTCTTATGAATATTAGAAACTAATGATATTAGTTTTTTTTAATTACAGAAACTATATTTGAATCTTAAAATCATTACCAGCTCCTCCTTTATTATCCCCTCTTTAGAAGATACGTCTCTTCATCTGAATGATGATGGTGGTGGTGGTGGGAATTGGCACTTTGCTTTGAAATCGAAGAAATAAGAAATAATCACCAAGACGTTAGCTCTCCATATCATGGGTTCCTTGCAGTTGAGTTTATTATTTTTAGAAAGTTACATTAATAATAAAGGTAATTTTAAGAATTTAAATGGATTATTATATCAGAATGGGAAAAAAAGACAACACAATCGCAATTCGTAATGTAAAAGCTTATTATAAGAATCGTCTATTTTAATTATTTCATAAATGTAAAGATGTAATTTCATAATAAATTTTTGCACGGTTCTTTATGTATATTCGCAGTACCAAGTCATTCAGAAAACAAACTGGCTTCAAACTATTATAAGCGCATAATAATTCTTTACGAGATACATTAAATAATAAAATTGAGAAAACGATAAAAGTAGAAAAACAATTTGTTAGTAAATTAATGATGTAAAAGATTCATAAAAAAATTACCGTTATAACAAGATCAAAAACGCAGGAAGCATGTTCATGATTTCGAGTAAGCCAAAATTTTTCTGAAGTTATCTTATTTCTTTAAAATGACAACAATGAATATCATAACAAAAAGTATAAAATCTTACATTAAGAATGTATTATGAATGTGAATGTCGACATTCATAATATCCGTCCAGATTAAATAAGAATATTTCTAATAGCAATCACACTTTTACTTTTTTTCTTCCACAATCCATCTATTTAAGATTTTTTAAATAATTTCAGTACATTACTAATTATGTTTATTTACCTGTGAATTATCTGCAAAAAGATATTCTAATAAAATTAATTAAATCGTTAAGCGGCAAAAATCTGTAATATATTTCTCCATATAAATGAAACAACAAATAATTAACAAAAAAGAAGAAATTATAAGAAAAACAAAGAAAAAAAGTTTTATTCTTCCTTAAAAAAGATATAAGTTCGATAAGAAAAAAATGAAGAAATAAGATCTACTTTTTTTCTTATAAGTCACAGATAGGCATTATTCCGTACGAATGTTATTGTGCCCAGTTACATTCAAACAATACATTTTAGGAAAAACGGATTTAAAGTTACTACGGCAAATTTCTCGTCTTCTTTGCCGATTTTACTATTTTAGATACCACGTTACGATATAAAATAAAAATGATGTGTTTAAATATTTGCATATATTGCCAATCTTCAGATGGCATTCCTGCAGAATCACTAGACAGCTGAAAGAGAATATCTCAAAACTCATCTTTTCAATATTTCAGAAGAACAGAAAATCTGGCATAAATGTTCTTCTAGCAACCTATATATAAATATTAAAAAAAAGACAACCGAGTTGAGAATATCTGGAAAAATATTATCCATGATTTGTCTTCTGCAAAGGAAGCTGTTGTACTTCTGCAGAGATACATTTCTTTTCTTTGCAGCGAAAATATTTTCTTTTTTCTTCTTCTAAACATGAATAAAATGCAAAGAAACTCATTTTGATAACTGAATTTTTTTTTTCCAGAAACTGTATTTTTTTTGTCTCCGATTTTATTTGGCTATTTACAAGAGAAGTCCAAAATAATAGTTTTACTCAGCGATTTTTAGATTACGCCAAACTCCATCCCGCCTAAGATGTCAATATGTTGCCTTTTTACATTGCGATTTTCTGATGATAACACAGACAAAGATAAAACAATATGCGTACTTGAAGATTTTTAGATTACACCAAGACTACAAAGTTACATAATACCTAAAAAGTATTTATGTTAATATACAAGCTAAATTAAGTTATAATCATTTTTTCATCCATTTCCGTTAAACATTTTCAAATTGACGCAGCCTCTTACTGAGTTTAAAATCTACTTAAAATCACCATTTATTAGTGTGCCTTAAAAATTTGAAAATAGGAATATTGATTTTATATTTTTTATTACTTTATATTTCTGTGGAATTGAATAGCACCACTAATTTACCATCTCTGTAATCTCGCTGGAATTAGAAATTATGATTCGAAAAAACTCATGCAGGTTAAAAGTAGAATAGTAATAAACTTATTTCACAAAAGAGGTAGAATAAAGCTGCTTCATAGAATTTCTAAGCAACCAACGTGTTAGAAGAGCGTATAAAAACAGCATTCATATTATAACTGCAGAAATTTGCTAGACAATTTTTAACCATAAAATATTCAGGCCATCCAAATCAATCAAATATATCCTTTGCGCAGTTTTGAAAAAGGGGCAAAAATATAAGAATTCGATTCAAATATTTTCAGTTCCCAGGCACTATAAATAATCCATGCAAACATTCCCTTCCCCAACTTGAAACGGGAAGGAATCTACGAAATCATTTCAAATATTTTGAGTCACTCTACACAATAAATAAATCGTCCAAAGATAGCCCTTGAGCAAGACTGAAATGGGATAGGAAACTATGAAATCAATTCAAATATTCCCAATTGCGTAGGATTCAGAAAGGAGAATGTCTTTAATGAAATATTGACAATTAATTGCATTTCCATTCACAGTTATCTTATTTATGTAATATTTGTACAACATAAACAAATTTAATTACAAAGTGACATTTATAAATACAGATTTTCCTCAGCTTACTAAATAGCAATTTTTTTTCCTGCTTTTTAATATTGGGAAGTTTTTTTCACAATCGTACTACCAAGTAACACCATATACGTAAATAGATTTAATTAAAATTTAATCAAATTTATCGAGTAATCGGTATATATTAAAATGGTATGGCAATCGAGAATAGAAGGAAATAGGAATCAGCGGTATAATGGTAAGCGGAACATAATAAAGATATTATTTTTTTCATATTACCCAAATTTCCTCATTCCACACTCTTCTATATTAAAAACTCGTCAGACGAAGCCATTTCCATTGTTTGCATTATGTTATTTGGTAGATGATGTCCGTGAAATTTGTAAATCGCTTTGTAATTTCCAAGATTTTTTGGCAAAATATATCGTTGACCAGCAGGTTGGTTATTATTTGTTGGTTCTGCGCGATTACATTAGACAAAACAGTTTTCGCGATCACTGTTTGCTTGCATCATTTTAATTCTACCAATGAATTCAAAGATTTTTAATGCTCCCAATCGGTGCGAGACGGCTAGGATAAATTGTTATCTTGCTCAAATGCTATTAATTGTGTTATATTTGGTATTTGCATGAATTTATTATTTTTTGTGCGATTTTCCTGATTAGCATGATCCACAAATTAATTCATATTTTTCTATAAGGAGAATAGACCTACTTAATATAATTGGAAGTCTCACCTTTGGAAGCTATACTAAACCCAAAAGAAACTCATAAGGCACAGCATATCCAAATGTAAAATTTATTAATATGAAACTGAAATGAGAATTTTTGTGCGATCCTGTTTTGATATTCCATCAAGAAATTAAGAATGTTGGAAATGTTACCCAATTAGATCGAGTATGTTCAAACTTAGAAATTGGGAGATATGTGTTCTATTTTTGACGAAAAATATCTATTTCCTGTCATATTAATTTACTGTAAGCTAGAGTTTTAAACACAATAATTCTTTTATTACCTAATATTCAAGGAAAAGTACTTAACAATATTTAAATAATTAATTGCATCTCTGAAGAATAAAAAAGTATTCAATTTTTATCAGGATATCTATACTGCCTAGAAGTCAAAATCATCTTTCCCCAGTACAAATTCAAGATAATAATTTTCCATTTTTTTAAATAGTAATATAATATTGACTATATTATAATAAATAATTATCTAATAAGGTTCAATTAAGAAATGTTTATTCTTATGATATATCTAAAAAAATAATTTACCTCAAAACTTAAATTTAAAAAAAAATGACCAACAGGTTACACTAACAGTTTTAAATAGTTTGAAATTCATTAGGACATGAGAGAGAAAAATCACTTATTATATTTTTCAATAATTAAACAATTGTAAATAAAAATTTTCATAAATTTTTACGAGTTTTATTAATTGTGTGAATATACGCCTGTTTTTCATGCGTATAGGTTATCGACAGACAACCGCATCATAGTAACAAACATATGTAGATATTTTGTTCCTTATATTCTCAAAAGAAAATGCTCAAGTTTTATTTTCGCTTCTATTGAATGCTTTTTATGTATATACTTTCCGAATAAATATCTTATTACAAGAAAATATCGATGAAAATTAAGGATCAGATTCTTTTTTTCTAACAGAATATGAAATAATTATATTACCAAAATAGGAAATATCTGGAACATATTGATATAATAATAATTTATTTGAACATTTAATTTATTTGAACTTGAAATTTCACAACAAATTTTCCATGTTTCTTGATACCTTTATGTACATTCAATGAATAAAAAAGGTTTTATGATTGTTTTATTTCTTTCAGAACTTAGTTACCAATTAATCAAGAAACGTAATTAAACTAAATATCCTTCTAATGCCCTCCCTCACCTTGGAAAGAATAAATAAAATAAACCAATTAAAGATTTCATAATTTTGATAATAAAGTTTCAATTTAATGATAAAAGAAGGAAATAATCAAAATAAAAAATGCTTGTTTCTTAGAAGTCTAATAAGTTTTTATGTTTTAATTAAAATTATATTTAATATTAAGTACCGAATTTCTTTCTTCCAAAGAAATTTCATAAATATATTTTTAAATAAATATTTAAACTGTCTCTCATTAACAAAAAAATCAAATGAAAATCCTAATAAAGATTAGAAAACGATTATTCAGTGCGCACATGCATATTATCGCAGTTAACAATACACAATTTTAAAGACAATAACAGATTTTTTTTCCCTCTTGCAATGAAATGAGTTTTAATATATTTTCAGTGAACTTTTGCTTTTATTGTATTAAAAAAAGTTTTTTTATCAATCATCTACTAAACCATTTTATTCTCCGCAACATGCATTTTTGAAATGCGATAGAAGGAAAATATGCAGCACGAGATATTATGGTATATATTCATTTCTTAGATCAATAAGGCTTAAGATATAAGGCTTTGCAAAGACAGACATGGATTTTAAGATTTTCATTTATAGTTTTGCAATACAAGATATCATTTGTTCAGTGAAACGATGGTCTGCTTTTATGTGTCCACAAGTAAATTTTACACAACTGAGCCAGGTGCATCAAATTAAAATCGCTCTTTTATGAAATCAAATGGAAAACAGCTACGGGGAAATTGTGCATTCTTCAATTCTGGCCAAGAAATTTTTTTGGAAATATTTTAAGATTCTAACTGTTTTCTCCTAGACTTTATAGTATATTTATACAAATAAGCATCACTGGCTTTTAAAATTATATTGTAATGATGTGAATCGAGTACATACTTCTATATATTAGCTACGATAGAAAACTACACTGGTGTGCAAAACTTAAGCAACAGGTATGTTTTTTGCCATAACTTCACGAGAAATCGTCTGAGAGACATGAAATTCAGAAATGAGATACAGCATTTTGTTTTGAAAGAATGACGAAAGCATAGTTGAGCAGAAATGAATACAATGCATACAGTATGGAATAAAACAAAAAAAGGCTTTATTGAACTCATAGTATCGTTACACATATTTGTCTGCCCAAGAGGAAGAACAGCAAGCAGATGTTCCTTAGTATGGGATATGCCCTCCCCTTACTGCAATGGTTGCTTCGTACCGTCTCCCCATACTCAGCACCAGATTGTCCAACAGTTCTTGAGGTAAGAGTGCCCATTCCTCAATCAGCATCTGTTTAAGTTGTCGGGTGTTCCCAGGAGGATGTAATCCTGCCGCAAGACCTCTCCCCAAAGCATCCCGCACATGTTCTATCGGATTTAAATCAGGGGAGCACGCCTGCCAATCCATTCGAGTGATATCTTCACTTTCCAGGAGCTCCTCAACAGCATGAGTCCTGTGTAGCCGTGCATTGTCATCCATAAAAACGAAGTCTGATCCAATGGCACCTCGGAACAGACGCACATGGGGAAGGGTCACCTCCTGACAATAGCAATCTCCAGTTACAGAACATCTGTTGAAAACGGGGAGCTCAATCCAACCCTTCATCATAATGCCTCCCCAGACGACAACTCCAGGACCACCGAAACGGTCTCTTTCCGTGATGTTACTGGGATGAAACCGTGCCCCGACCTCTCTCCAAATCAACTGGCGTTGGGAATCGCTTGTGGCACTAAACCGACTCCTATCTGTATAGAAGGCACGACTCCATTGATGAGATGTCCAGTTTGTGTGCTCCCTGCACCACTCTAAACGGTGCCGCCGGTGGGAAACTGTCAAAAGGATGCAGTGTTCAGGACGGCGGGCGAATAGGCCACCTTTGTGAAGGCGTCTGGACACAGTAAAACGCGACACTTGTCGCTCCGTTGATGCACACAATTGCTGAGCAATGGCGCTTGCTGACTGGTTTCTGGTTCTTTTCGCCTGCAGGACGATATGTCGGTCATCCACTGCAGTTGCTTTCCTGGGGAGGCCACCACCAACCCTTCTCACAGCTGCACCTGTGGTTTGGAAGGCTTTCCAAGCACGCGAAACGACACTTTTGTTGATTCCGAACTCTTCAGCTACACTGGTCACACTACGCCCCTCCTCCAGCTTTCCGATCATTCTTCCACGTGTGAAATCGTCCAGGTGATTTCTGCTAGCCATATTTCACGAATTAACTCACGTGCACTTGCAGCGAATGTCTTTAATTGCGTCTCCGTCCTTCCTTTTATTGTAGTGTTGAGCTGCGCGCGCCTTCCGCACGTGTTTTGCGTACACTCACGTCGCCTGTGATGTTTTGTTCCTGATATTTGCATACGCATGACCTTTCTCTTGAATTACGTGTTCATTGTACTGATCGCAAGAACTCCTTTTCTGCAATTTCATGGCTATCTGCTTAAAATTTGCATTGTTTCTTAAGGTTTGCACACCAGTTTAGATATTAGTAATAACAACAAATATTTAGCAAAAAGCACAAAAGAAAAGGAAGACGCATTTAAACGTCTGTATGATGTTGTAATATCGGATCTCTCGAAATATTTATTACCATTTTCTTAATGTTAAATGTTTTTTAAAAATGTAGTTCATAATTCACTTAGTTCATTTTATTTTGAATTTAATGAATTCCAAGTTACCTCCCTGGTAAATAATCTGATATCCTGAAGGTTGCTTTACATTTCTGAGAAGTAAAGTTTGATATATTTGGTTTACCAAAATTTATTTGAGAAAGAAATAATTTTTGAAAGAATATTTTAAGGTTTCATAAAAATTCATATTTTATTTCATTGTAAAAGTATCAATGTAATTATTTTTGATTCCATTGTTTGAAAACGAAATGCCCTTTTTCTGTAAAGTAATGCTAAGGAAATAAATAAAATTCAATCTTTTCCTAAGAAACAAATATGCTTCATATTACTCTTGAGTATTACTTTTAAAATAGAATGTTATTGGATTTTGCTATTCTCTAAAGCTACATCTACAAAGCAAAAAATATTCAGCACTTCATCTATATTCTGCTTATATATTTTTTTCTAATCTATGTAAAATATTTTTTTATAATTTCAGTTGGTTTTCATAAGATTTTTTCCTTATCCTTTAGACTGATCTAAGTCGATTTATTCGCATTTTATTTTCTGTTTACTTTCCATACACTCTTTTATTCAATTTGATATTCACCCAAGCTTGAAAAACTGGAATATATCAGCGAAGTTACTATTCACTGCTTAATGCTCAACACAAGAATTTTTTATATATGTGTATTTTTGATGACAATATCTATTCACAATTTTAAATAATGGATGCATTTTATCAAATATTAGTTCAACGGAGATGTTTCTAACTGGTCGTGAATTTAAAAAAGAATGATTTCCAAAAAAATTAAAATAATGAAATAAAAATAATAAAAATGAGACAAAAGTTTATATTATTTATCTATACCAATTAAGTGCTTTAAATATAATTGTTATTAAGTTTATTTGAATCTAAGTCTACTTCATCAATTCATCAAGGAACATCTTTTCAGGAAAGTACGCTGTTATTATATATATTTGTAGATATTAGTATAGCAATAAGTTTTGGTTTTGAAATAAAACTGTGTTGTAAAATTTCTTCTTTATTATATTTATCTGATATTTTGATTCATTCCCTTTGGAATTGTTGATACTGCTAAATATATGCATGTGATTTAATAATAAGTATATTTGTGTGAGTGATAAACATATCTTATTGGTTCAATATATATTTTCCTTATTTGGATATAATTATATTTATCTTTATTGGATTTTTTAATTATTTTTCTTGCAAAAAAGAAAATTTCTTATTGTGTGTTTATAATTAAAAGACGTAATTTTTCTTTTAAGAGTATGATGCACCTTTATCGAATATAAAACAATCACATTCATTAAGTTAATTTTTTTTATTCAAATTCTTTTTCGTTAATAACTTGTAGTCTGAAGAATGGAAGTAATTTGTCGTGAAATTTTGAAAATATATGAGTATTAATTAAAGGTACAAATTAATACTAACCTAACGTATTAAGTTGAATCACAATATTATCATAAATCATTACATTTCAACAGCCATTGTTGATATAATTTTTCTACATCTTACTATTTTATTCATAATATTATCAGTGTTCAATCTGTTTTCAGATTTGTTACTTTTAACTCAAGACATTCATAGAAATATGCGAATCATATATTAATACAGTACACTCCCTATTATCCGACCTGATGTGAAGGAGAGGCAGGTCAGATAATACAAAAACCGGATAAGCTACAGTTTGATGAACTCATTTCTTTCCAACCGATACCAGAAGACACAAGATTTTATACCAAAATGCACTATTCTATTACGTATTTTCTCATTTCTTATTGAGCACTAAACGCTCCATTTATCTCAAGCAACGTAGAATGTGAACGAGGCAGCGGCCCGGTGAATCTTAGAAGTAGTTGGGAGTAACATGTCGAGTTAAAATAAAAGACTTTGTACTGGCAATTTATATTTGTTTATATACTGTAAAAAAGTAAGTTAAGGATATAAGCCGTAAACATTTTAACATAAATTCTGCAATGCCTAACTTACATGCAGGAAACACAAACAAAACATTAAAGTAAATTGTAGGCTTATTTCTTAAGAAAATTGACTCAAGTTAATTTATTTTTCACTGATAAATGATTAAACAGATATGAAACGGTAACCCTAAGAGTAAAAATTACAGTTTTTAGTTTTAGATAAAGTGCTTAATATGAACTGATGAAACAATGAACAACGAGCAGAACGCTGCTCGGTTCCTGCCACAGCTTATATTTTGTGCACAACAAGTAGGAGTATAGTAACAGCCTGCTTCCGATTCCTTGGCAATGTTGCCAATGCAATGCATTGCCTTCTTTATTTAATTACGGTAAAAAAACTAAAAAAAAAACTAGGTCGGATAGTCGTGATTAGGATACATGGAAGTATACTCTATTTCAGAAATGTTTCGCGAATGTTGACATAAAACTGTTTTATTCTCTATATATTATTCTATTCCATTATTTTCTTTGTATTATGTGTATTATTTTATTATAGTATTTTCTTTGTATTCTGTATATTATTTTTGTTGTTTTTTAAATTGTTTTGAAAATAATGTAATAGCAATCAATAGCTCCATTATTTATTAGGCAAATAATAATGAACTTCTATTTTGAAAAAAAAAATGCTTTTGGCAGCTAGCAAATACTCTTGTTGAAAAATAGACTGAACGAATGCATCTATATATTCACAAAACGAAACTAAAGTACTGAAAAGAAAAGCAGAACTAGGTTTTGAAAAAGTAAACGAAATTTAAGCAGAAAAAAAAGGCTCAACTTTTTACTTTACATTTACAAAATTTAACTCATGTTTGGAGCATTTAAAGCATATTTGCCAGGATTGCAACAACGCAATGAGTTTGAAATGAAATTTATTCCTTGCTTTTTATTTCTTATTTCAATTGCTCTTTATTTCCATTTTACACATAATTTTATATTAGAAATGTAAATCTTCATATTTTAGAAATTTCCCTTTATTTTTACTTGATTTAACTAATTCGATCATTTATACACAGTTCTTGATTTTTAAAAATTGCATCGTTTTCCATATCTTTTAATAAAAATTGTTTAATATAATTCTACTGCCTAATTTTTACTCAATTACAATCAAATTTTAAGATTTAATATCTTAACATTTATATTTTACAATGGTATATCTGAAAAATAAATGCGAAATTTAGTGTTAACATAGAAGACAGCTCACGTAGAGGTTAAATAAATTTTTGCTTTTTAAAACTTTTATAGTTTTTTTTTTCAACAAAAATATATTTGATGTAATAAAATATTTTCATGGAATAAATACAACAATCCATTTTTTTCCTGGAATTTCATGAGATTGGAAAATAGTATATGTCAAATATGATCAAGACTCATTTCCTCAATTATTTTAATTGCAAGCATGTGTAACTCCATTACTATTTGTCCATGACAGAGCTTCACTTTGCTATTACTGCGAAGCATTTTCATATCTCATTAGCATTTTTGAAACACTTAATTACACTAATGCACTCCCCTTGAGGTATGGGACAAGATATTTCAGGAACTTCAAGCATTCACTTTAGTTTAATTATACACTAATTTGGGGCGCATCCCTTCGAAAAGGAATGCTTTCCCTGCTATACCACGGAACAAGGAATGTAGTTTGTTCTGCTAACAGAATAAGCATCCAATGTATTAATCGAATTGCGAGATATGTGCACTTTTAGAAAAGAGGAAAAGAAAAGCCGAAAGCAACTAATATCTTTTATTAGCGTAAACACCACTCCTTCCAAGAAAGTGGATAACTCAATAAATATTTTGAAAAGTTCTAAAGAAAATTTGTAAATGAAACGTATTTCATATTTATTGCACTTTATTCTTTGGATGTTTGATAACAATTAATTAATTAACTACAATGCAAATCAGATTAATTCAAGTTATTTATTGTTTAGCTTATTTTAAATAGCACCATATATTACAAATGTTTCTCTAAAAGAAAGCAATTTGATGTTTACATTTATTTTCTTAAGAAGTTTATTAGTTTCTTTCTTCTTTCTGCCTCTTTGAGTTCTTATTTTAGCAAAATATATATTATCATCTATTATATTATATTATATATTAGCTAATATCGGCAAATATTATTATGTTATAATATTAACAAAATTGGATTAAGTGTAATTTTTAATACGAAAACAACCATTTCCATACATAAAGAAAAAAAGATCAAAAACAGTTGCAAATTTTGTTCTTTGATTCAATCGAAATATAACAAGCAACATATAATAAACTACTAAATTACACGTAATTCAATTACCAAAAATAAATCTTCTGAAAAAAATTAGCATGTGCATGAAGTTAGAAAATTTCATTTAGTAATACCTAAAGAAAAATGTAACTTTAATACAAAGATTAATCCAATAGCTTCTATAGTGCAGCATAAATACAATTTATAGTCAAAGATATATTAGGTGATAACATTGATGAATGAAGCTATTGATGATATAGTACCATAATCTGGACTTATTTTACTTCAGTAGAGTTAATTCTGTAACATTGTGCCTTAAATGTTACAAACTGAAATGGAAATTAGGAATTATAAGCAGGGCCTTGCCATCATTATAAAAGTTTTGCATTATCAAACTGGGTCGGTTCATGACAACTATAATAATGTTTGGATAACATTTTGACAATTTTTCTAATCCATCTTCAATTTGAAAAGTTACAAACATCTAATCCTCATAATTTGAAACATCCGTCAACTAAACGATCAAAGGATTTGGCTTATGTATTGTTTATTTAATTGCTTTAATATTGAGAATATAATCTACCATCAACTAGAATACTTGCATCCTGGTGAAAAGCTCCGTTTTTATCAAGTCTTGATTAATTATTTTGAAGAAGCTCATCATCAACGACAGTTTATATAAAACAATAAAAAGGTTTTTAAATAATTTCCGGATAAAATTTATTTTTTAACTCTGGTTTTTAAGAGCCTTTACGAGTGGAATATTGAAAAGCTCTAGTTCCTTTTCCAAAGATTTCCATTCACCCCCCCCCAAATACATAATATTCTTAAATACTTGATACACAAGAGAGGAATTACATGAGCCGATTATACTAGAGGAAAATTTGTAATGAGATGTGTTTGTAAACGAACAGAGCCGAAACCCCTCAAGTACTCTATCAAATAAACCTTTAGTATTCAGTCACTGATTCGTAAGGAAGGGAATGGAAATGTTCTATGTTTGGTCGATGAAAACATTTTATTTGAATGACATATTAGGCGTTTTAGTAGTGAGAAAGTTAAATTGCATCCCTAACATTTATCGAGCAAATTGACTGTCAATTATCAGCTATGAACGGAAAAAAAATATATCCAGTTGTCTTTTGGCAATGTTACGAAGAGAAAAATGAGTAGGCCTAGATATCAGATAAACAAAATTCTGATCTACAATTTTTTAAATTTTCTTCAATATTTTCCCATTAATTTATGTTGTGCCAGGAATGAAGTAGTATGACCCAGCTGAAATTGTAGGAATGTGGTGAAGAGCAGAAATTTATCATTAGCCATTTGATCTCTAAATAAAATATATAGACATGTATGATTTTAGGCCTATGTCAATCGAATTTTAGTTTTGTAAATAGCAGTTAATCCAGATTGCCTGAAGTAAACGGGTACAACTTATCAGGTGCATTTAAAATTTTTGCTGAAGTTTCAGATATAATGTAAATAGACTATAAGCATTTTCAGGCGTATTAAAGTACCAGTGTGCTTAAGCAGGTATAACTAAATTAATTGAACATTGTTGTAAGTGCATTTAAGCTAATAAATATATAAGAAAGATTATAATGTACAATTAGACCGCTTTTTAATGTATATCCTATTAACACAAAATATACAATAATATTTCCACGATATCTTCACAATATTGTTTGGCATTCAAAATATCAAACAACATCGTGGAGATCGTCTTTCCCGTGATCTGGGCGTCCCGGATTCCAATCCTGTTTCGGGAATGGTTGTTTTCTACGTTGTGTTCTATCTGTGAGGTGTGTGAAATAGCCTGTGTAAAAAGAAGTTGTGCAAGGAAATGTGTGTGTCATCTTCATATCAGCTAGAAGTCAGATCTCTGCCTTCGAGTACTCAGGTGCTTTGTCCCTCAGAAGCTATTGCACATTCGGTTTAAATCGCTGACAGTTCGTCTGCGGGATGGAAAAGTGCCATAAGAAACAACAACAACAACGTGGAAGTGTGCAATATCATGTGCTAATAGGGTAGTTATGTTATTGTGTCTGTTTTTCATCCAATCTTCTTAATACTTCAAAAAAATTAGACTATTATCTCAAATAAATAATTAATGAGTTTTGGTGTATGTTCCATTGGGTGTAAAATTTCATTTTGTAATCAATTGAAATTCGTAACATTGCTAAACTCGTACTCGTGATATAATTGCTATTATAAGTGAATATTTTAGAATACAAAACCTTACACTATTCGTGCAAATGTTAGCATTTTTGTTCCTGTCACCATCTGACAGATGTCTGCAATATGTAAACAATTTTAAACCATAGAACAGGTGAAATATAGATATTAATTGTTACCAAACCATTTTATTTTTTCCTTTCCAATTTTATTCTGGTACGCATGAATGGAATGACGTATCATTATCGTTGTATTTATGAACAATAAATTAAAATACCAGTATGTAACTTCAACAGAATCTGATATAGCTTCATTTTTAGCAGTATAACTCATATATACTTGAAACTTTAGAATTTTTCATGCTAGGTTGAATCTGAAAAGAATTATATGATTCAAAATTCTATTAACCTGCTGATTATAAAAATGACAGTTAAAATCTATATAATATATAATTAATTTTAAATAAGCTTAAAAAATATTATTACAGAAAAGCTGTCATTCTTTAGTATACAAAATGGTAAAAATTAAATTTGCAGTCATTATTTTATTTCGGTTAAGAATTATCATTTTCTGATAACCCTATTTTGACAACATTTTTACAAGATTCTTTTCTGGTTCACGAATTCAGGTAGATAGTTATATACATATAAAAAAATTACCGACGACTCTGTCTTTTTTATTTATTACTATGTTAAACTTTTCAAAGAATAATACATACATCTATCTTAAAATTCCTAAACATTTTACTCTAGTGGAGCCCATACTTGAGTGTATTTACAAAAAAAAAAAAAAAAAAAAAAAGTGTTCTCGTATTGAAAAAAAAGTTTTTTTAAATTATTTTTTCAAACGTACGCTTTTTCCAAGTCTATTCCTGCCCATAATTTACAAAGTTTGATGGCTCATTGCATAAGCCTTTAGAAACTCATAACTGATTTTTTTACCATTTCTTCACGGATTAATACATTTATTTATAAATGCGATAAATCGGTTTTGCAACTTTCACGCCTCCTCTCTCCTTAATCGTCAAACAAACGTAGTATACTGTTTTAGATGATCAACACAACAATTTAAATCAATAAAATTACTGTTGTGCATCTCCCTCTTTTTTTTTTATAATTTTGATCACAGTTCTTCTAGACTATTACTATAATATGTAGTTTTGAAAAGGCATGTGAACTGAGGTTCTTTCTTTTTATTTTACAGAAACTTAAAATTATTGGATACATTCTACAGGATTTATATATTAAATGATGCTTTAATTTAATTAGTCCAAAAATCTAAACCTGACCTCTACTCAACTGTAAAGTTTGCCTTTATCCTACCCTTTATGTTTTGACTTTTTTTTTTTTTTTGTACAAAAAGGCTGTAAAGAGTCATGATTGCTTTTTATGTTTAATAAAAGGTAATAACAGTCAGCATCTTCAAATATTCTGTCATTATATAAATTTCATTCTCTTAGAGGTAGAACTAGATTTTGAATTTAAATATATATATTTATATTATATAAAATATAAAATAATATTAATTTTAATATATTTTAAATTAAAAAATATAAAATATATATGAAAATATATTATTAATACTTTTAC
Source organism: Argiope aurantia (assembly GCA_026543865.1). Lineage (NCBI taxonomy): Eukaryota > Metazoa > Arthropoda > Arachnida > Araneae > Araneidae > Argiope > Argiope aurantia. Next base: position 212,717 of record JAPMOR010110627.1, on the reverse strand, counting down.
TCCTAATCCTAATCACTCTCTGCAAGTCAATAATGATCAAATTAGTAGATAAAAAAAATCAAATTACTCATATAAACTATGAACAATGTCCTGTAATTGAATGCTAATTGACGTCTCTTATTTTAGTCACAAACGAAATTTAAATTCAGATGAAAAAGAGTTCTATTTTAGTAATTAAAAAGAAATCAGATAAAAGAATTTTCGGAGGGTGATAAATCACATTAATGCTTTCGTATACCACAAAAAAGCATAAGTAACAAAGGGATATCTCTTTCGCGGAGAATTTAAGATAATTCGAATTTCCAATTCAGCATAATTTAAAAAATGTTTTTTTCCTACTTATAGATAAACAGACCTCATCATTAAAAAATTTATTTTCCTACTTATAGATAAACAGACTTCACTTATGAATTAACCTATGAGCTTCACGGTCTCTTATTTGAATACACTGCATGTTTACCTGTCAGAAATCAAATACTATTTTAGTACATTTCCTTTCTAAAGTGTTATAAACTCAGAATGATTTCTCATGATATTTTATTTATTTCTAGATATACCGAGGATAGTAAAGCGTTTGTTATTTATTTAGTTTCATGGGCTATATTTTTTTCTTCATTTACTTAATGCACGTGTACAATTAAAATCATGTTTCCTTTTCTCAATGGTTCTAGAAGGTAAATCTTGTGTACTATTTTGAAAATATTTTTCTGTGCCTATTTTTGTTTTAGGAGTATTCATTTACTTATGGTGGTATTTTGAGAGAGTAGGGGTACGATCATATGTTTAATATTATTTCCTTGACTGTTATACAAAATTTGCACCCAACTTCAATATAGCGTATATATTTATTTATATAAACATAATTTTTGAATGGAGTTTCGTGGCCGAGAAGAAAGAAGGAACTTTGAATTTTAAACTTCGCTTTTATTCCATCCCGGTAGGTATAATTTATGTACAAGCTAAAGCGACGAGGCACATCAACATAGCTAAAAGATGAAAAAGATGAGATTTTGATAGAATTTCTTTTAGGTAAGGAATTAATCATAGGGGCTTTTAAAAGACTTTGTTGGATCGGCAAATTTTTATCCCTTCACTCGGAGTGTGGAAACTTGTCGATGACAGCAATTTTACAGAGCTTCTGTTGCAATAATTAAATAAAAAAAGGTGGAATTGGATCAGGAAATAAGAGGACATTATATATATATATAAATATATATTATATATATATATATATATAGGGATTACTTCCCATATTTTAATAAATTGATTGAATATTTAAAAATTTACATCATAAAAAGAAACATAACATACAACATAATACAAATACATAACAAAATACATACAACATAAAAATATATATTATGAAAAGAAAAAACAGAATATTACAATACTCGTGGTTTATTTGTATTTTGAAATCGCTTCTAATATATCTGTCAAATAGAAAATTATTTCGATAAGCTTTCAGAACAATATATGAAACATACTTGACCTCTAAAAAGAGCAAAATTTATTCTAATTTCAATGAGATTTCATTCTGGGGATTGACCTTTTCTTAAATGAAGTGTCCTGAATTCCAGTCCATAAAATATAGCAGTTTATTACTACTAAAAATATGAAAGAAATTCAATAATAGTGTTGTTTTGTAAAAAAAAAATCCGTGATAAAGATTTAATATATTTTTTTAATATTTTAGTTATATTTACTCTATGCTAAATTTTATTCTCATTTAGGAAATAAATATATCCACATAAAGTCATAAAATGCAAGTATGAATCGTTTCAGAAACGTTTTTATGAAAGTAAGGCCGCTTATCTTAAAAAAAATATATCATAACAAGTAAAAAGTAAACTGTTATTATAATTAATGCAATATAATATTCAAATCCTTTCTTATCACCATGATTATTTTTATTGGAAAGTTGCAATAAGTTGCTTCTTAGAAAAAGCATTGAAAAGTTTTAAACAATACTTCACCACTTTTTCTGCTGATTACACTTTGTAAACTTCACAAGCAGGGTTATTTAATTGAATTATATAATTTATGTATTTCTTACGTAGAAACTTCAAGACGATTTACAACCAATTTTATACATTATCAGTTGAGTATACGGTTTCGATTTCAGAAAAAAATAGTTCATTCTTTTATCAAAAAGAAAAAAAAAGCCTGTGGAGGCAAATAATTTTTATTTACATAAAACTGAAAGTATCTGAAATTCCTTAGCATGTGTAATTATGCATTAATGTATTTTTTCAATATGCCAGAAATCAAGAGTAATGTCATATTAATATGAGTATTAATGACAATTTTCCAATTTTTTAAATATTATTTTTTTCTTTGAATAACGAATGTCTTAAATAATGCTCTTATCATTACTTTTTTGTTCATATTTTTCCTAAATAAAATTTGTCATTCGATTGAATACGATAGTATTATATGCATTGCTTAGACAATTTTCGTAATAATTATCATATTTCATACTTTGCCTAAAAAAGACATATTATTTAAATGACAAATTATTCTATAGAATAAAACCTGCATTAGAATTTTGCAGGAAAATACAAAAATATAACTATCATTCAACTTTTTTACGCAATCTAGTGCAATGACAGAACGATGTAAGGCTTTTATAGATGTATAAATTAAATGACTATCAAAATTGAAAGTTTAAAAATATTTTAAATAAATATTTAATTGATAATAAATATTTAATTAAAAAATTTAATGGCGATTAATTTTGACGATATAACTGATTGCCTAAGAGCTTAATCGATAAAACTAAATGCAATCGACACTAAAGTTCCATATTCTGTATAGTATACTTTAAAGAGAAAAACATATTTGTTGATTTATACAATTTGACGTGTTCACGTATTTTGAATAAATGTTTTAATAGCATTCTTTCATTTTTTTTAATATCATTTCTGTTTTTCAGGAATAAATTAATTTTAAATGATAATTTCATAGTGACATTTTCCCATGAACTTATCACATTTTTCACATACTTTGACTAAGAAATATTTCTCATTAGATAGAATGTTTAATATTATAGCAAAATATCTTGAGAAATTATATAATAATTATCACATTTCATACTTTGTCTAAAAATAGCAGGCATTCTGTTAAATACCTAGATATTTTATAGAAAGAACGTTTCATAAATTTTTGGTAACTTAATAAAATGTGTTTTTTTTTTCAATTTTGTTTTTTTCTTGAATAAAGAGAAATAGCATTTTTCCTTAATATGTGTGTCTATATTAAAATTGAATATCCACTGAAATAATATGCACTTTAAATAAAACATATGAAACAGATTACTTCATTTTTCATATCTTGAAGGTTTGAAACATTTATATTGAAATTTATCTTTAGAATATTAATAAAACGTATGGAAATTCAATGTGCCCTCTTCGTTAAATAATTGGCAAAAAGATTGTTAAATGTAATATTTATGCAAATCAAATAACTCACAAACGTAAGCAAAATTGAATCCAGGAATTTCGGAATTAAGATAAATAAGCAATCTATCGAATTAATATTTCTGTGTGTTTAATAATCGAGTTAGCTAATGAGAGAAACGAATTTTTCCATTTCTTCTTATTCTTTTTTAGAAATATTTCTTTGTTTAAATAAAGAAAGTTCATTCTGTTAAGCAACATTTTTCAGAGAAACTAAATGAATATCATTGTTTGAATATTCGCAATTTGTTAACCTTAACAACTTATTCACACTATTATACAATTTGAAGTGAGTATAAAGATAGAATTGTTGAATTAAGACTGGCATGGAAAGACATATATATTTATTAGTTAAAAATAAATTTGCATAGAAAATCTATTAGTGTAGAATAATGCTTAAAATTATTAGTATATATTTTTAAATCCATGAAGTTAGGATTAAATCACAAATAAATTTATTGATAAAAGCGTTACAAATTTATTTTCTTCTTTTATAAAATTGAAAAACTGATATTTTTGATTATTTTTACATGTTCATGTACTGTAATATCAAATAACATTATTTTATAAACGTATACATTTAAAATATTTTAGAAAATTTCCTGAGCCTTAATATTCGGAAATATAAAAATTATTAAATACAATGAAAATAATGTAATTATATTTGAGAATTTGTATAATTTAATTTTTATAATTTAAACTATTTCTTTTTATTAATATCTTCTTTTGCAACAAAAGGAAGACCATTTTGAGACAAATTAAGTTATATGGATTAGAAATATAAAGATAATATAACAATAAACTAATACTGTTTATGATTTTTCGCTATGAAGTTATTGTTACGAGTTCGTTACTACGCCGAGGTCATTTAAATGAAAAGTTTTATATCTCCATGAGAAAATAGATGAGATCGAAAAATGAAAGAATACATTTTTCTTAAAATTCAAGCCGAGATATTCAGCTAAAATCATATTAGACTTTTGATAAAACTTTTCATGAATGAACACATTAAAATTGTTGATTACATTTGGGTCTTTTGAGATTTATGTAGATTATTGAATTAAGATAAAAAAAATTTATATAATCTCCATCGTTTTACTTAGAGATGTTGTAGAATATTAAAAAATTTATATTATAGAATATTATATTTTTTTCTTATTCATTTTTAGGTCTAGTAATTCTTAATATTATATGACAATGTTTCCCGAATTGCTTTATTTTTGAATATATCATTTATAAAGTCCATTGTTCTAATAATTAAGTCGTATAATAATAACTTTAGTTGATTATTAGATCTTCCAAATCTTCGAAAGCTTGTAGCTGTTAAAAAAATCTAAAATGGCTAATATTTGGTTAAATCTTTGAAAATTATATTCTTTTTGAAAAATATTATATTATAAGATTATAATATAATATTTGTATGATGCATTTTAGTATAAGAATAATAAACAAGATTCTTATAATACCCATTATAAGATCTTCTCTGACTTATTGCTTAATTATTCGAGTATATCAAATAAAATCCTTATTTTCAAGAAAACATTAAATTCTGTTAAACCACAAAGGCTTATCTTTCGCTCTCAATAGCATTCGCTTTGTTGCCACTCCAAATCATTCGAATTTCATGTATGTGATCCATTTTTAATACAAACTAACCCGATGCCCATAACAATAAATCAACTTTTAATATTTATATGAATGAAAATAATTTTTCTAATGAGTAATTTCCAATATTTATTTTATTTTATTTTTAGCTTCTTTGTAAGTAGTCAAAAGCAGTATTCGCATGCTCTCTAAGAAATGTGCTTAACTACATACCACTAGCCGACAGCGGTTTCCGAAGAGCATATTAGTGTGAGATCTTTGCCGATTAATTGCTGGGATACGGATAGCACACAAGAACCACAAGATTGAATGCATATTTTGAGCATTTTTTCTGATCGATTGAAACGAAACATGCTACTACAATTGCAGTCACAAAATTACCTTAAAAATTTAATTGTAGTTTTGAGTTATTGAATTAGCCGAGTATGAATTCCAAATACAAAAGTAAATTTTGCTTTCTATGAATGAATTTAGTTCAAAATTTGATAAAAATATACACATTTTATCCGAAGACCACATCTTATCTGTCTAGATTGTAGTGTTTTTGCGTTATCGTGTTCACAGACAGGTAGACTAACAGGTATAATTCCCAAAATGCGTTTTTCGGGTTCCAAGATGTTTAAAATATGAGGAATCAAATAATGGTTTCAAACTTTTTGACGATCACAACATATTTATACTTTTTTCTATGTATACGAAAAAGTAATAAAAATGAGTAGAATATATACATTGGAACGAATTTTATTTTCACATTAAATGGAAGTAAAATATAGAGGTTTATGTGACTTAATTGCAAAATCTTCATTTTGTATTTGGAAGGACCAGATTAGATTCTACAACAGAATTTTCGAAAAAATGAATTTATTGAACATTATATGAGACTTCAAAAATCAGATATTCTAACTTTCTGGAAGTTTGGAGAGAGAATGAGTGATGGCTTCCTTGTCGTTTTATGTAGATAAAAATTTACAAAATCTTTTCCAAACTTTCCTTTTCGTTGGTCAAGATAGAATGCTCATGCATTTAATGAAACAATGATAGAAAAATCATTGTTTATTTTATAAACAAGCATCACCATTATATATTTTATTTTGACTACTGTATACTATATACACTTTAAATCTGTTGATTATAGAAACCAATAAAAAATTGCAGAAAATCAAACACTAGAAAGAAAAAAAAATATAGCTATTGATCACTTTTTCCTATGTTATTAACTGAAAGCTTAAGCCTAATTTATTTAATAAATTTACTCTTTTTCATGAAAATCGAAACTTAATTCATTAAAACTCATGGTCATCTGACCATGAAAATACCTTCTCCGTGAAGCACAAGCATAAATAATGCCTAAACTTTTAATTACTCAAGCTGAATTAAGTGGTCTTCCTAAAACAAGAAGAAAACGTTTTTTCCCATCCTTCCTCAAGAGAGTAAATACATTTTCTTATTTTCTTTTTACACATTTTTTGAAAAATGTAAACAACTTTTCTCTTTCTTATAAAATAAAGGTTAAACAAAGAACAATTTTTCTCCCTTTTTAGTTGAAATTGCAGTAACGAAACTTTTAGAATTTTGCTTTTCAAGAACATTTTCTTGAAGGTATTATGTTTTTAGATAGTATGCTAAAAGGTTTGGGATCTGTACTAATTTGAACTATATTTAACCCTCGGTTAATTAGTTCTTCAAATTTTTGGGTATCAATTAGTAAGTTTTGATACTAAAAATAATTTCACAAAACATATTTCAAAAGTGCATAATGTCCCTACTTATTTTTCAAGTTTTTTTATTAGTTCATTGATTTCCCAAAATTATTCTTAAAGAATATGTAGATGAAAAACTATTTAGTTTTGATCATCATTATAGACATTATTATTCTTAGTTTTAAAATATGTAAAGAAAGAAAGATGGATTGCGGATATTTTGACCCTGAAAAATAATGTAAGCTATTTTGTATTTTCTATACTATTTCAAATTTATTCGAGTATAATTTGTCTTTCATTCCATCTGCATTTTAATAAGATTTGATTTAAAGGTATAAACAAATATAAGCCAAAATTTAGGATTATTTTGGTATTAATCTGATGATTTAAACAGAGTTCATACATTTAATTCAATACAGAAAACAGTTTTGTTTATCATATATATTCTCTATTGACACTAGGTTTACTAAGAGGTCTTTTGAGCCCTCTGAGTACACTTTGCGTTATTTTCTTCAAGAAAGTTATTCCCGTATTTTAGGAGAATATTTTAATCAATTTTTCCTTATATTTAAAAGACATATAATCACAAATATTACCATTTTCTTTTTTTAATTTCAGAGGAATGTATATAGTATACCTACTTTTACAGAAGGGGTCATTTTGAGTAATCGAATAAATATTGTTGAGAGTATATTGAGAGTATGAAATATTGTTGAGAGTATGAAATATTTTTGAGACATTTATATTTAAATATGTAACGGCTTGATAGAGGCACACATAGATAAAGGTATAAATATATAAATAAGTATGTGTTAGTAAAATGTCTGTATACAAGAAGCAAGAAGACAAAGCCGCAAATCAGTCAAATATCTTTCATAGGTTGTTAGTAAGGCGTGCGAGTCATTGATTTGGAAGAAGATGATGATGGTAGAAGAATAGATGGTCTTGAAGACTTAGATTAGAAAATAAACACATGTTTAGTAAATAAACACAGAGGAACTGCCATCACACCACACATCAAAAAATATACTGAAAATGTATTTTTTTTCTATTTAACTTCATAATAGATAGATCAATTTATATTTTTTCTAATTAAATACCAGAAGGAGTGATTTTGACCCTTTTGGTAGAAATAGGTATATGTCAACTCATTGTAAACCTAGTATTAATGATTTTACAACCGGTTTCTTAACTTCATTCGCAAGAGTACAATTTGAAATCTATTTGATTAAAGACTTTGCAAGAAGTTAGTAAATTCAAGATTCCCCTTTCTTTTTTATTCAAACACATTTTTATTTAGAAAGGAGTGAAGGAATAGACAAGGCATGAAATAAATTTTTTAGTAAATATATATTTCATTTTCAAACTTTCTATGCATAGTAAAATTTCATCAATTCTACAAACATATGTTTGTAGAATATGTGTTCTGAATAGAATTTAAATAAAAAGGGCCAACAATATTTTAGTTGCTAACAGAAAATATCGCATCAACACAAGAACAGTTTCAGAAATGAATATACGGATAGAATATTCAAACGAAACATTGTACTCAAACAAATTTTAATCTCATCATTTCATTCCCTTTCAACTGTTTTTGTGCCCGCATTTTGACAATATAATAAATGGTATTTTCATCTATGCTGCAACCCATATTATTTAGATTAAATTAACGTTTTACCGCATACCCTGCCTTTTACAGTGGCCAAAGAGAAGCGTGGAATTACAGTATGAAAGGTAATATCACAGCAGGCGTTAGAGGGAACTCGACGTAATGTGCATCATATTAATAGCTTTACTAGGAAAATTTTCATTATGAATATCGATATTTTGGGAAATCATTAGAATTTGATATAATAATTGCTGTTAATTAACGTATCTTAAACTCTTTCCATTATTTCTCTGAAAATGAAATGAGGAATTATCACTAAAGGCTATTAAACTTTTAATTTTCATATTAAAATAGTTTTAAAGTAATCGCCATATTTTTTTATTTAAAAATATGAGTGTTTATAATTACCTGGCTTATAATTTCCATATATTTTAAAAAATGGATTCATACAAACAAATGTTTGTGGGGATGTTAAGGGACTCAGTAGAAAATCAGAATTAGTGTAACATTTATTTATTTATTTAAAGGTTATGTTGCACACAGACAATTTACAAGCAAAGTTTTAGAATTATTTTAAGATATATGAAAGTGCATGGTTCATAGCATGTAGTACATGCCGTCGCCTGGTCTGAACTGAGTCATAGAGCACCAAGGATTTAGAGGTTCATTCTGTTTCTGACATCATCATAGTCAGTTATAGTTAACATAAGATTCTTAGCATTAAATTAATTTTAAAGTGTTGCTTTTCATCGAAAAAAAGGACATGGCATCAAAATTAATCTGGGGACATGCTGCATGATTTTGGATAATAGGCGAGATGTTTTGTATTTTATTTGTGTTGACACATAATTTTGATTGGTTTAATTGAAATTCCCCGATCTTCAAACAATTTCATAATGCTTTTCCACAAAATCATTAAAGAAAATTATAATGTACAAAAACTGCTTTGATTTACGTGCATCGTACTTCGAATATACTTTCGTAGAAGTTATATCTGACTCTTAATACTATAGTCATATATAGTTCTTCAATACCTGAGAAACTGAAATAAGGACGTTTTTTTTTTTTTTTTTTTTTTTTTTTTTAAAATGAGTTTTTTTTGGAGAAGATATTAGATACGAATCACATACTGATAACATATGAATATTTTTAAATCATACTTATTTATGAACAGGCCATTTAAATGAAAATAATCACGAACGTATTTAGTTTATTTTCTTGTGCACAAAAGACTGAAATTTCAAAACTAAATGCTAAACTGATATACACATTAATTATAGTTTTCAAAAATTAATACTATTTTTGAGATATCTTGCGTTGGCTAGAATGAAAATATTAGTAATATCTAAGTGAAATAACTTTTCATCTAAATCTTAATTAAATAGTTTTTAATCGTTATAAATGATTTTTAAATTTAAATATTCATTAGGACACCTTCAACCACGAAAACTGACCATCAAGGATTGACAAAATCCGTGCTTTGTCTTCGGAATCGTAATCCCATGGTACAACTTGAATATTCTTTAGATTCCATTTTGTAGCAGATTTAGCATCCATACTTTAATAAAATGTTGATAAAATGAATTTTACCGCCAAGATCCAGCGTAGCTTTCTCTTCCTATCAGCTAATTAGTCTACTCAGAATAACACATCACAATGATCCGTCTTCAGCGTGCAGTAATTATAAGAGAAGTTATTGGGAAAAAGCTTATAAAAATGCCTGGGCACTGTTGACAATGAAAACGACCCCAAAATGTCATGTGCAAATCTCATGTCGAAATTGTTCACTGCTTTGGAAGAGTACTTGCAACATGTAAACAGATAAATATAATTTTTTCTATGCATACATACAGACCGATGGACAGTCTCTCTCTCTCTCTCTCTCTCTCTCTCTCTCTCTCTCTCTCTCTCT
>JAPMOR010110627.1:120736-202426 GCA_026543865.1 Argiope aurantia | reverse complement strand
CACACACACACACACACACACACACACACACACACACACACGCGTAATTTTAGAAAAGGTTTCGTGCTTACCTTTATGTAAATATTTATTATTGTTATGATAAATGAAGGATAAGATTAAATGGTTGAAGCATGTTTCTTTTATATTTCGAAACACTTTTTTACAAAGAAGCCATGTCTATAAACACCCCCTTTATTCTCAGGGTATCATTTGTTAAGAATTAGCTGTAAATCAAGTAAATGCATGTAAAATATAATAGAATTTAACTTCTGCAAGAAATTCATGGTTTCTCAAACTAAGAATCAAATACTATAAAATTCTTTTTATATTTCTTTAAGACAGAAGTAAAAGGTTCAGTAAAACTAGAAGAAAATTTACTAGTTAGGAAATAGTGAACAAATAAAATAAATCGAAGAATTCAGAATCAATAATTTAAGCAAATAATTAATAACAAGCTTTCATTAGTCTGTTATGAGGTCAAAGATAACATTTTATTTGAAATCTGAAAGTTAAAAGAAAATTGTTTTTTTTAATAGAAAGAACATGTCTTAAGTACGAATGATTATCCTTTAAAAATTTAAAGTTTTCCACCTTATTTTAGCATTTATTCATATTCAGTCATTTTACTATACCTATGCTAATATGTAAATCATACCAAAGATCAATAGAAATGCATGAACAACAACATTTTTAAATATAAAAGAAATTATTTTCCGATGACAACTTTAGTTAATAATGAGTCCTTTTTCAAGAAATCCATAAAGTGATAAACTGAAATATTAATATTCTCGAAATCAGTACTTTTAAAAATAAAATACGTACCAAATCTTTTAAATAATGGATTACTATTTTCAACCGAATATTCTGAAAGAACATTTTAATGGAATGATATTTATGGCAATGTTCGATTCTGCAAGAAGTATTTGATTCAAGATGGGGAAAAGAAATGGCTAAAAATTGAAGAAAATAAATTTGAATACATTTTTTCTTGATTAAAAGGATTGAAATATTATTTGTAATTTTTCAGAACGTAAAACTGACAGCAGAATTTCTTTATGAAAAGAAAAATCTTTCTACATTGCTAAAATTTTGATCAGAAATCAAATAATGAATATGACTCGTAGGAAATATAAGGATAATTTCTGCCAATCGTATTCATAAAGTTTAATTTTTTGTCAAAAGAAAAATATTTAATAATATTTACTGCATTCAAAAAGTGCATAAATAGCAAAGTCTGACTATAATCGATATTTTAACTGAATATATTAGTATTATGCTAACTTTTCTTTCTAATAATTTTGAATATTTATTTGAATTCATTGGTATACATGTCTTTTCTAATATTTATCTTTCAAATATGTGAATATTTAAGTTCAGAAATAGAATTTTTCCTAATAATGTGTTTTCTAATAATTCATGTGTTTTAATTTGAATTTAGATTCTGTTTCATAAAGTAATAATTCTGGCATTCTTGATAATCAAATGTGTTCGTCAATGTATTTTTATGTATTTGCATTGCTATTTTGACGCTCTTCTGAAATCAGGACATAACGATGCATCTTAATGACATCGAAAAACAGATTTCTGATATCTTCAATTTCTTGGAATTTTCTTTCCTAATTTTGCAATATGTACACTACGAATATCCAAATATTTTCGGATTGAGGCAATTTTCCGTATTTTACATGAAAAGCTAGGTGAACAGTTTTTGTATTTTAACCATGTAAAAAAATATACTTGAACTCACATGTTACATTGACAATTTGGCGAAAAGTAATTTCAGAAACTAACGAAAAAGAAAAGATGCTCGATTCACTCCATTTTATATTAAACAGTTAACGACTTGAAACTTTCGATAACAGTTATATTTGTTTTCTGCAATATTTACTTGCATTTTCATAAAAATAGTGTGGAAAGATACAAACTTAAAAAAATACACATTTGTCACAATTCTTTTAAATATAAAACGCAGGGATTTTCATTTCAATTATGCAAAACTTAAATAATTTATCAGAGTATTATTAAATTAATATATTAAAGCATAAAAAGAATTATATTTCTATTTAAGAAAATTTGAATATTTTTAAATGTACATGCACAAAATAATAACATTATTATAAGTTTAAAACCAAGTTTGTAGAAACAAATTTTATAACAATTCCGATTAATACCATTAAGATTCAGAAAGTTATCGGTATTGCAGTGAGCTCAATTTCAAATGCTGTCCACAAAAATGTAAGTGAAGAGAGATTTTTCAAAAATTAATATTCCTCAGATTTGAATTATCAAATTGCTGTATTGAATTCTATAAAAAATAAGAAATTAAATAAATAACATGAATTTCAATAACTTAGGTTCTGGGATTTATTCAAAACTAGAAAGTGCAACTGCATTTCTAAAGAAGAATATTTTATATGCATTTACTTAAATGCCAAAATAATTGTCTCTATAATGTAGTAATGAGGCGTAAGCTCCAAAAGAAATTTTTTTGTATTAATTTTTAACTTCTAATGTAATGGATAAGCACTTCATCGAGCATTCATTTGATACTTCTTACGATGTGCTGCAAATTAAAAACTGCACGATTTATTTTCTATTTGCTCATACAATTATTGATTTTCTAATAAAATCCCCTTCTCCCAAGGCTATGTTGGCTAGTTAAAATAATAAGAAGTACCATCATGAGTTTTTTTTTTTTTAAATCTTTTACGTTCTGTTCTTTTTGATTTCATCGAGGTAATATCTATTTACTTATTTTGCAAGTCCCTGGTTTAAACGAAGTCTTGTATTTGCTAACTCTGCCCAACATAAATATGAGGTTTATCTTTAATTGAAATCTGGATTAAGAACTTTTCGATGAAACTCTGGTTTGGTTTCTGTTTAGTTATTTCCGTCAATATTTTGCTTCAGAAAAAGTTTTAGATGCTACTATCAAACGAATACCTTTCCGATTTTAGAAGTTACTTATATTGAAATGTTAAGAAAAAAAATTTAAAGACAGTTATAATTTATTATTTTTTTCCTTCTAATAACACTATCAACATCTAATGAAATTACACTTTTTTTTCTATCACAGTTAAATAATTTTTTTCCGAATTAAATACTGATGAAGTAAGCTTTTCTTTCTAATTCTTATACCTTTTAAATTTATCATTTTTGTATATCAATGGTAAAAAAAATTACAATTCCCCCAATTTTCGATAATAATTCATGTATAAAATGTAAACGCTATTAAATATCCTAATTAAGATCTATAATCTAAAATAAGCTAATGTCACGAGGAATACACAAATGCTCCGGATTTTAATACTATAGCACATTAGACAATGATTATGATATTGATTATAAATTTCCACATTTATAAACATGAAATATGACGTTAAATAAAAGCGAGCAATGTACATAAAATATATTTCCATATTTATCTTAACTGAATTCATGAACGATTTTGAAATATAATTACATATTAAATTATTGTTTAATTTTTGTAATGGAAATTTTATATTTTATTACGAAAATGCATAAGATCGTAAAATATAATGGAACAATTAATGAGATTTATTAATTGCTATATTACACGATTCATCTTAACATAAGAGGGACCTTTCTCTCAATTTATGAATTCAAATAAATATTCTGAAATAATTATCTGCATTTTTTTAGAAATATCTATGATGTCATAGAGCATAAATAACAGTGAACTGATCACATTTAGAGGGCCATTTCAAATCAAAATTCCAGATCCTTAATTTAACTACTATAACTGATATTCTAAGTTTATTAAAATGAATTCAGTGATCTACCAATTTATCCAAAGAAACTGCTGGTAAGACTTCGTTGTAAGGCAATATTAAAAATTGAAAAGGCAAAGCAAAATCTATTTTTCAACTTATCCTCATCTAAGATCAAATGTAAACATTCAAATGTTAGGTCAAACAGACTTTTCAATTTCTTTGGTTATAAGTGATGTCAGATTTGTTTCAAAAATTAATACTCACTGTCCCATTTCAATTTGTAAAGGTTTATCACAAATCAAGAACTTTTTTTCTGGCTTATTTGCAGAAATAGTGTGACATTCTTTATTTTTTATTTGCATACGTAACTATAAAGTTTTTTTTTCCACTAAAAAATTATTAGGACAAAAATATGTTTCAGTGGTCAAACTAGTGCCTGCTTAATTCCTCATTTAAACATTTCAAGAACAGTATGTCGTATTTGTACATTTTAATTTTGAACAATTTTTCCTTAATTTACATATCAAATTTTCATTCAGTTAAGTCATTGCTTTTTTTACTTACAATGTTTATATGTATGCGAAAGTACATGCATACTAACAGATAGTCAACCCTTTTATAAAGGTCAAAATTGTTAGTCAAAAAATGATGTCAGTTACAAAAAATGGCAGTCAAAAAATTTTTATTTAATGAAATAGGTGTTCAAAGATTCTTCTTTGAGCACCTATTCAGGAATCTTCGACATAATAGATCCAAATGTAGCTATTTGCCGAGAAATCAACCGGTAAATTGCCTCCTCCATTTTTATGTGATTAGAAAGGGTTAAAAGAATCTTTTTTAGATGTAATCCTCAACTTTACCTATTTTCTTCCACGATTATAAAGAGTTAAAATTAATTTTGATTATAAAGGATTAAAATAACGATTCATAAGATTATAAATAAATAATTTTGATTATGAAGAGTTAAAATAAAGATTAATAAGATTATAAATAATTAATTCTGATTATAACAGTTAACTCTGATTATAAAGAATAAATTAATTCTGATTATAAAGAGTTCCTCTTTAAAGAATCTTCATTAAATGTATCCCTCAACTTCACATTTTTTTTCTTCCAGGATTTTTGTTTTCTTGTTCATTTCGATAATTAATGCATTCTGAACTTATGCGCTTCATTAAATCATTATTGATAATCAACTCCCACTGACAAATGATAATATGTATGAACTTCCCACATCATTCTTTAAAAATGATAGTTTTTAATTGCACAAAAAATAATGAGTATTGTTTGTGGGAATATCATTTCCTATAAATTAATAAATTTTACCAAAGACATGGAAATTCAGGTTATAATTAATGTAAAATCATTTCGTTAATTGTCATACAATTAATCAGGTCAGAAGCAATTGGAAGTAATAAACCTTTCTCAGGAAAATATGCGAAAATGAAAAAGAAATCATTGTATCCAAAAGATCCGTGAAGTATATAACTGTGCAACTTATACGCCTTCTTAACTCAGTTCTCAAACGATAAAGAAGATAAATAATGGCAAAAAAATTTGATTTCACATTTTTTGAATAGAGGTTCCAATTAAAATAAACAAATGTGGAATAACATTGAAAAAAGAGATAATGTGTTTTTCGTCATTTTCTCTAGAGCCAGAGAGAAGGCACATGCTTTCCAGATTGCTAAAAGGCTTCACTAATATGTTCTATAGTCACCTTTCCCATTTACTTACTCCCTGTTATTATCTATTCTTCCTGACTTACTTCTATAACATTGTTTTATTTTCACATTCAAATTTTCGATTAAAAATTGATTCAGTAATAAATTCAAGACTATTATAAAACGAAACAAAAAACTGCGTGAAGGGTCTCCCCAAAACTTTCTCGCATAGACTCTAATAAAAATGTTATCCTAGAGAATGCCTTGCATAGCATTGGCGTTCAATAATTTTGAAATACTAACTTTTTGGCGTGAATTTGCCATTTTTACTGAATCAGTGAGGTGGTCCTTACGAGATTTTTTGGTATACGGTTAATAGTATCCTAAAATCAAATTTGCATTTTAGTAAACTTTGCTAAAATGCTTCACAAATTTTACACAGAGCTACACTTGTAATCACAACATCACATACTTAATTTCATATATATTAAAGAATTTGCGTTTTTGAATTGTGTTTACACGTTTCTAAAAGAATAGAACGACAAATGCTCAGCCCCTTTTTGGATTTTGCTCTAACCTTGATAGGTGTCTGCACCTTATATGCCAAATTTGTGGATCCAGTTTTATTGATCGATCTTCAATTTCTAGTGATCGCATTAGTTTATATTCGAAAACTCGACATGCAGACTTTTTCTGTATGGATTTTGCTCAAAATATGATAAGGTTTAACAAATTTATTTTGAAGACCATATACCAAGTTTCATCCATCTAGCTCAAAGCATTTTGAATTATATTTGTCACAGTCAGAGAGAGACGGAATTTTTCAAAAATGTGATTTTAAGACTCAGGGAGTTTTAGAACGTAGAGATTCGTCAAAATCTCCAGTCCGAATTTTTTGACGATTACTATACTTTCACTGTACTACATATACTAGAAAGTAAAACAGTCTTGGAATGGAAATATTACAGATGAGAATTAAATAACTTATGGTTGAAGTTAAATACAAAGAATAAATCTTTATTTACAAATTAGATTACTCAGAAGTCTAGTATATTAATAGATGGGCATTTTCTTCGTAATGAAATTTGACATGACCTTTTAAACAGTGAATAAATAGCAAATTTCACTCTAGTGTTTGCGTATGGCATTGAAATGACAGTAATGTGTTGAGTTAGGTAGAGCTTCGATATTTTATATCGCTTCAAACTTTGATATTTGTCATAAGAAACCTAATTTAAAAATACAACTTTTATTAGAGCATTAAGAAGGAAAAATTATTTTCTTATCAAACAAATAGAACAGAAACAAGAAATACTAAATTTTCTGTTGCAAAAAATTAGCAGAAGAATATAAAGTTACAATGAATGTCATAAGAATTGTAAAATAATTTAAATATGCATTTATTAAATTAGAAAATTTAATAAATTTATTAAATTAGAAAACAATTTAAATTTATTTCCTTTCCAATTTATCTAGAATATTACATTTTATGCTTTAAGTTAATTGAATATTTTTCCCTTGGAATTTTGATTAATTTCTTTTCCTTTTTAATACATCGATAAAAGCGACTTTTTTTAAAAACAAAAGTAATATTTATTAATTACAAATGCTAGACATTAAAGTATTGCGAATTAAAGTATGCAATAAATGAATTCAAATTAAGAAACTTTTGCGTTTTATTAAATTTGCTTTTCTTCTGCTTTACTTTATTTAAACAATTTATCTTTAGTTAATAATCATTTAGAAAGTTTTCATTTAATCAGTAATCATTTAATTAAATCTTTTTTTATCAATTTCGTAATAACTATAATTTAATTTTATATCTATCGAGAATTGAATATGTCGCCTTCATTCTTTATGATAATATGACAGAATTGTTAAAGGATAAGATAATTAATAACTGTTGTTTCTAGGACATAATATATTTATTCATGAATTATGAATTCAAAAACTTTTATTCATAAGGCTTCAAGCAGTAATTTCTATTTTAAAAATAATTAAAATGTTATTTATTCATCCATAAATTAATACACAAAAACAATTCTTAGTTATTAATTCTTTTATACTTTAAGTCGTTAATTGAGGATAAACGGTCAAGACCAGTCTGGTAGTAGTAATTATTGGCCTTTATTTTCATTGAAATCAATTAAGAAATTCTAATAAAAGTAGCAAAAAAAATTGAAAACTGCAGTGAAGTGTAGGAGAAATATTAATTCAATGGTTACAATACATTGCAGGCAAATCACTAAACAAAATCACTGCAAAATGGGTTAAGGTTTAAAAAAATTTTATTAAAATTTTAAATTAAGTTTTTATTAGAATTTTTCTTCTTTAAAAGATACTAAATATGTTCCATTTTACAACACAACGCAAATACTTCCCGGACAATATTGTCGAATTAAACTACAGTATTTTTAAACTAAAAGGTTCTTTAATTATTAGTCCGACTCAAATCCAAACAGAATATTAATATTAAGAATATTAATAAGAAGATACTAATATCATTAAAATTGCAAAATAAGGCATTTGATAAAAAAAGGCCTTTTTTATATGCTTAATAAATTATTTTTACTATGATAATAAGAATTCTAAAGTCAGAATAGCTGGATGCATATTTAATACTATTACTAATGACTCTAAGCCCATGAATAATGCTATTTGTTTAATCATTTTTAATTATAAAATTGTTTTTTAATTTTATGAAATATATAAATATTTTGAAATATTTTTGAAGATGACTAAACTTTAAAAAAAATGTATATTGCAGAAGTTCATAAACAAAGGCAAAAAAAGAAAAAATAATAAAATTAAATCTAGGATCGGCAATTTCAAGTTATCATGTGATAACATTATTATTTTAAGTCGTTATTTGTCTTTATTAATTTAAGTCATTAACCAGTTTAAACTGGTATCAAACAATCACGAGACTTCTCTCTCTCTCTCTCTCTCTCTCTAGTTTATATATATACTAGCCGCCTTTGGCGACCAGCCGGTTCGCCAGTATTACCACTCGCAACAATTTTCAATTAAATATTTTAAGTAACTGTTCTCTTAATAGATTCTCAAACCAAACATTTTTAATCTTCAAATTTTGATTGTCATACCAAACTTAAGCTGTTGTTTAAATCGTTTCCTCCAATTTACTATAGATATTTTGCTAATTTGTTGTCATTTCCGGTAAACCTTTAATTTAAAATGGAAATGATGAAATTGCAATTAATAAAAAGATGTTTTTTAATAAAACCAAGCGTTTTATTTTATTTATCATCTTTATTGTTATTTATTATTATTATTATTGAATAAGAGTATTGCAAACAGAATCGCTCGGTATATAAGTCTTATGTGAACTACAAAATATTTTTCATAGTTTATGTAATATCTCAAAAAATAATTCAACAAAAATTTCTCAGATTCATCATAAAATTCAGTTCTTAGTTTTGCTTTCAAAAGGATTGAAATAAAATCAATAATAATATTTTGTTCAGGCTTATAAATATATTTCAAAAATTATGAAGTCTAAATTTAATGCAGTAAGGTATCATATTCTGAGAAATATTCTGGACACACCAAATTTTAAATAAATGAATGAATTTTTCTATTTTCCACGATCAACTAAGACTTATTTATGAAGTTTTGAATGTAAAAAATTTAGAAAAGCTCAATATTTTCATAATCTTAGGCCAATTAATCTTGAGAAACCTGCGCGCTGATTGAGGCATTTTCTTTGAAACGATCGATGAAAAATCTAAAATTATCCTTTTTATTTATTGAATAGTGATATTCAAATTTTCATAAATCAGTCAGTTTAAGTAATTGATTTAGTTTATTGGAAATTAACCCCTCTTTATTTAAAATATTAGTGTTTCAAGAACATTTTGTTAAACGTGATTTCCACAGCAGAAGCTTTATGTAAAATCAAAAATTCGTTATTTATTAGAGCATTTATTGAATCAAGTTACATAAAATATAATCATTTTTCATTTAGACCATTTTAGCAGATTTGTGGCTAACTAAAGGTTTACAAATTAGCTGTGTGGTCATGATTTGAATGGATATCCTGTTCATATTAAACAAAACTTGCCTTAAAATAAAACTGATTTATTAGATTAATAATATAGACAGTGTAAAAGATCATAAAATAATTTTTCTGGAATTTATTTTTTAGAAAAAATAATATTTCATATTTGTTTCACTTCCTAGAAACACGTGCCGAAAATTATGTTTATGCATATTTCATTTCTAAAAAGTTTTAATTTATTTTTAATTGGAGCTTTAATCAATGTGATAGCAACACTTTGAAAAAAGCTAATTTTTTCCCATGAATGCGAAACGTGCTTAATTTTTATTTTTATTTTTATGAAAAAAATCATTGAAAAACATAGTTAAAATAATTATTTAAAAATTCATTAAAAATAGAAATTTAATTTTAAGATTTAAGCATTAGTATCATTTAAAAGATATATTTTTGATCTTTAACTTTATGTAAAAATCTTTTTTGTGCTTAAATATTTTCGGAAGTTATAGCAGAAACACATCAAAATTTCTCTTAATTTTTAAATAAATAAAATTCTAGTTAAAAATTCGAAAAAATAACCCCATGCACATTGTCGGCCTCCGTGCCAAATTTTGTAGCTGTAGGTTGAACGGTTTGGCCTGTAGAGCGCCAACACACACACACACACACACACACACACACACACACACACACACACAGACACACACACACACACACACACACACACACACATTGAGCTTTATTATAAGTATAGATATATATGATAATATTTTTAAACTTTCATTTTCAATTTTTGTAACTGGCAAACAAAGTTTTGGTGCTCGACCGAGTTTGAGATGAAATAACAGCTATGATGTCATAGTTCTACGCCAATTTTTTAAAAAACGCATTTGCTTTCAAAGAAGCTTACATAATAATCATGCAATACTGGTAAAAGAAGGTAAAAAATATATCCGATTAAAAGATGAATTTACCATTACGCTTTATTCATTGCCTAATTGATTTCGAGCTTCAAAATCCCTAATCAAAACAACATCATGTTTTCACATGATAATAACTTGAATTTGAAGAGATGAAGGACGTGATTAACATTCTTATAAATTAATAGAGTAAAATCTATTCATTTATATTTAAATTATCCTGTCATAATTGCTTAACCTCTGAAAATTATTCTTTACAGAGATAAATTTCTATAAAAGAGTCATATCTCTACAAACTTTAATTTTCTAAAAATTTGCTCTTAGATAACAATAACTTGAATCAGGTCATAAACTTTATGAAAACATGAAAATAGCAATACACGCTTGAGATGTAATGCTGAGTGGAACAAATTCTCAAAATTGCCGCCTTGTATAATATCACTGAACACCAAAATGTACCGAACTTCAATTACAATAAAAAAAGTTTTTCTCTTTCATACAGTTTCTACATTTGCAAACACTCCACTGCTGAGCTGAATTCAACTGATCATTCCATAGTCCTTACAATTATCCTTGGCATTTAAACTTATTTTCTGTGCTATAAAGAATAAGGTTGTGAGAATTGCGCAGTTTTAAACAGAATTTCTTGAAAGCCGGATGTACACGCTCATGTGACTGGACATTTTAAGAGCGTAATTTTTTCGATAATTTTTTTTTTCTGCAAAAGTTTCGATATAATTTTTATACAGTCCGTTATCTTAATTGGCATTAGTACTAAATCTAAAGTATTTTTGAAATGTTATCATTTTAAACAAAAAATTTCTCTTTGGGACTAGAATAAGAAGAATGAGAAAGCTTTGAGTTATATTATTTTAAGCGAATCAGTGAAGGTTTAAATGTCGCTTGTTAAAATGGTAAATCTATCACCGGGTGATTTTTTAAATGATATAAGAGCTTCATTACAGGACAAATTTTAATTGCAAAAACCTGAAAATTTATACTACCAATAAATAAATAATATTTAATTAAATATCTAGGAAATATATAAAATCTGGGAAATATATATAAAAGTCTAAAAATTATAATTTTGTCAAATACCAGTTTATTGACACAAATGTGCCAATAATATTTAAATTTGATATATAATACCTAGAAATGTTTCAAAGAAATCTAAAAATCATTAATTTATTCAACATCCCTTTTAATGATTCAGGCATTAAATACGATAGAAAATATTTTTTAGTTTAGTTATATTAACGCCACGTTATATAGCAACACTAGGGCTATTTTGGGATGAACCTCATAATTTTGAACGAAAATGTTTTGTAATAGGATGTATAAAACATTGTATTAGATGTATAGGATTATATTGTTACGAAATTTTCTTTACCGGGGTTCGTTTGGATAGTGGAAGTGATATGGTGTGTAGAACGCTCAATCAGCAGACGGCAGTAGAAAATAAAACAACAACGTTTATTTACACGAAGACACACAGGACAGCACAAAAGCGACGACTATATACAGCACAGAAGACGATTATCTTCACCCGAGACGTGTAGCATACACAGCAGCATACAACTAGAATCTACTGCAGACAGTAGCGCAGAGCTCAGTTCAGCACGAGCTTGACTCCGTCGCTGCTCACCGTCGTTTCCGCTTTCTCTTCTTCGACCACTCCGTCCACTCTGACTACTGGCTTTTTCCGCTCCGTCTTTGGACTACTCGTCGTCTCTCCTGGCAGCTGCGGCCGTTTCCTTTTATAGGTCTCAGGAGGCGGGGCTAGAAGCCTCTCAACCAATCAGGAACGTTCGAGGCGTATCTCGGTTCCTACTGGACGGATCGGAAAAATTCTCGAAGTTTCGGGTATTATCTATTTTGGCGCCAAAGTCGCCAAATTGGTCGCCAAGTCGCCAAATGGTCGCCAAGTTTGTCGACAAGCTCTGGGACCTCCGACGCGCTAGTCCCATTCAGATGACTGTAAAACTTTCTTTCTGTTGATGGAACAAACTATGCTGGGAAGCCGAATTGCAGGTTTGTAACAATATATTAATTGGCTGTTCAAGTTGCAATTAGATGACCACTTCTAATAGTATATATTATATAGTGGCACACTGTTATAGTGGATACCATGTATATGTATTTAATAATAAAATCAATTTGAACAATTAATACATAACTTTGCAATTTCATCTTTACTATCTTTCTTCCTTAAACCAGATTTATTTTTTTATTTTGAAACAAGACATTTTATAACGTTAAGATTTCTTTTTCGTAACTACTAGTTACGGGAACTATCATATACTTGCTGATTGAAATTTAAAACGCCTCACACTGATATTAAAAAGCACCATCTTTTCTGTTATTTTAGTTAGAAATAGGGTTTGTGTCTTTCTTCGTTTCAAAAACTGTTTTTTAAAAAGGACATGGTGTACTAAGTTATAAAAATTTTATAAAAAGGAAATAGGTTTAAATATTGTGAATTAAAAAGAATATGAGATCATACAGATTGAAGAAATTGTCTCCCGAAAACCTTATCGCATATTCTCTTACAAATATCTTAAGCGTTTTTGAGCTATCGGGTCCACTCACAAAACACAGTTTTGCTCCTGCAAATATACTTTCCAGTATTTAAAAAAATATTGTGGACATTAAGTGGAAAAGGCATCGGAAGATGTTCCTCAACTATCTACCGCTGTGAACATCGTCATATTTGCTCGACATCTGACATTTATTGACAAAGAAATTATTAACATGGTGTAGACAAAAATAGAGACCATAGATCTGGTTGAGAACGTAATGAAATATGGCAATGGCATTCTAAGTAATCTATCGATATGAAATTGAAATCTTATGATATTTTACAGAAAAGAATAAAGTTGCGGTGAAAAATTCAGACACTAAACACATACACACACATATATATAGAGAGAGCCAGATAAATAGATAGATTTAATCAAGATATTTCATTATTCAATAACTACTCTTTCCAATAGCAGTTAGATACACGCTTTTGCTTAGTGGAGTTAGGTGACATCAATATTTCCTCAGAATACATTTGAAGCAGAACAAATTAAAACGGCAAAGATATGAGGGATAAGATCATAGGAATTAAAAAAATATATTTCTTCGCTTTTTTAATTACTTGGTTGAACAGAGAGTTTTGAGAGAAAATTGAATGTGGATCGCCCCATACCTTCGTTTACACAACCCTTTTGCCACTCTTCTATCATTTTCTGATTAAAGTTAGAATTTAAGAAGGATTTTGGTATTGTGTGTGGTATCTGTGATTGATTTCGTGGTTTCCTTATTCCCCTCATATTACAGGTTTTAATCCAGTAAACCTTTACGTGTCTATGTGGAATTAAATTTATGCAGAAGGCTCTCGATTGGTTGATTGATTTTTAATTGGGAAGTTGACTGTCGCTTGCACACTGGTTTGGATGTTGATTCATATTAATGTGTTGGGGAGGGTAGTTGGTATCGAACTTTATGGACAGAAAAGTAAACATAATGCCAAAAGTGTATTTATTATTATTATTATTATTTACGAAGATCTGAAACATCAAAATCTAGAGTTTTAATTTTTGGATGATTGTAATACTTTCTCCATACTCAGTATACAAAAAAAGTAAAAATAGTTCTGCATATTTAATAATGATCGAAATTATACATATTTGCTTTATTTATCCAAATTATAGTAATCTTATAGCAATATTCATTTGATGGTTCGATATCAGATTTTAAAAATGATTTTAATATCGTCTTCTATCAAAACCGGAATTCTTCATTGTTGCTAGAAAGCGTTTAATTTAATTAAAATTCTTTTGCTGAAAATTATTCTTTAGTTACTCTTCTAAGTAAATAATATGAATATAATTCAGTCCGTAAGATAAAAAATTCATTACTAGTTTTGCATTTCTGAAGCAATTCATATCCGTAATTGAATGAGAATTTATATATATTTTTAAACTCGACACAACAAGTTGTTAACAATTTTCTGGCTTATCATAGCTTTGACATTCGATTTCATCAGACATTAAAATATTTATAGAACAATTCTGTAGAATTCAAAATGATGCAGAAATGCACGATGGAAAACTTCATTAACTGAAATTACAGATTTTACTAATTTTAGAATATTCATCTATTGCGACTAATTGATTTAAGGAAATTAATATTAGGACTATTGCATAATGCATTTCATTCGCTCGTCTAATTTGCATTTATGGATGAAAGGAAAATCTATATTTGGCGATATGCGTAATTCATTTCCATTAAACCAAATGACGATAATGTCATCGAATTGGCGCAATTTCAGACAATAGACCGTTAATGAAGATCATCATACTGGTAAATTCATCAAAACAGTTACTTCCAAGTCTTTTTATTTTGAAGTTTTTTGACAGTTATTTTCGAAAATATTCTCTCATAAAATGCATTTTTGTATCATATTATGATAAGAAATAGTTATTTTTTTCACTGATAATAATTTAATTGTAGCCGAAATATTTCCCATACTTTAGCTGACTATAAAGTTATTTTGGGCTATTAATATCTATTTAGGATTATTAAAGAAATGTGGAACCAAGAAATTTTTTAATAATTAGTACAAAAAATGTATTTAAAAATAGCTCCAGTAAACTGAATGGTTACAGTTGTGATTTTTAATTGTGTTCTTTAATCAATCTAAAGTGTCATTTGGCATAAAATACTTGATGAATTGTATATTTTGTTTAGGGATTATAAAAATGGTTATCGCTATCTACGTGCAAAATAATTTTGATGACTCGGATAGTTATTACCTGTGATACAGTTGTGATAAGGTACCATGCCAGTATTAAGGTTATTCAAGTAAACAATGAACATAATGAAAACAAATGTAATATAACCCATTTCAAATGTCTATAAATTAGAAATTTTTAAAACCAACTCTAAGGTAATCGTGAAAGTTAATTAACGCATAATATAAGAGTATCTCATAAAATGCGCTCATTTTTGTGATACTAAAATGCAAGCACAATATTTGTAGTTTGCGGCTGACTTATTGTGCTATATATTTGGAACGATGGCCATGGACATCTGGGGTAAATGTTGGGAATTTTTATTGTTTTGATATAACAAATATAAAACAAAGTCAAAATATAGGGCAATTGTAATATGAAATCAATATTGTGCTCTTCATTTTGAAATAAAACTTAAAGGTCATCCACATTATATTTGTCCTTTGAAAAAATAGAATTATTTATAGAATTTCAATGATATATAATTTTATCTTTCAATAATTCCTTTTAATTCTTTCCTTTGCTCTCACCTATCTCTTACATACTTTAGGATTCTGATATTTGGAAATATAAGATTTGTGGGATTTGAATACTTTTTACTTCCAGAAATTAAAAAAAAAAATTATTCACGTTTACTAATTCTTGCATTTATTTACAATTTAATGACTATGATGGCAAAAAGTTGTAAGGTGGAAATTGCGCAACTTTGCAGTCTTAGCTTTCAACCAAAAAGCATTGCTTAGAATATATAAAACACATTTTTATTAATGATGCAAATATTTTAAGTATAATTTTTAAAGATTTGACACCTTTATAAATCTGTCTTACAGTTATACTTCAAATCATCTGTGAGTTTTAGACATTGCACTATCTAATAATATGGTGCGATGGAAATTATCGAATTGGTGTCTAAGATATGATCGGAGTCTTAGCTATTGAATCAGGATAATTTCAATGATTGCCAGTGTGAGTCTTCTTTTTTGTAGGAATTATATGAAGTGGAGTAGGATTGGCAGATATTAATTTTTCTACAAAGAACTTAAAAGGATAACTTTGAACTCAATTATAGATATTTTGATAGCTTTGGATTTCACAAAATATACGTGATGCAGTTAAGATATTATATATCGAAACGATAGAGGATTTGGTTGAAAATTATCCGAGGTACCGAAGGTACTGAGGTGAAAATTATCCGAGGTACGCTTTAAGAAGAATAACATTTCCATTAAATTACTTTATCACCAAATTCAAATTTAACTACAAACATAGAAATATTGGGGTCAAAGGCAAATTAGAGGACCATTTTTTTATTTTAAGTATTTTGAATTTATCTGGTCACATGCATGATTTTACATTACTGAAAGAAAATGAAAATATCAGATTCTATATTTAATGTGCATTTACGTAATATTTGATTCATGCTTTCAATAATGGTATTTTTTAAACGAGTTTTATTCTATTTCTGATGTGTCAGACTTTGACATTTTTCACACTTTTGTACTGTCAATGATACTATTGAAATATTTATACAATTTAAATATTATTTAAATATAATTAAATTTTGATGTCATAATATTAGCAGCATATAAATACGGAATTTACAAAAAAAATAATTTTAAATCTTGATAATATTTCTAATAATAAATCATAAATTCAAACCTGAATTTAGGAAATTACGAAAAAAAAAATCTGCTTTTTACTATATTCAAATATAGGGTTAGTAAAATTTATTTTTGCTAATTTCGTTTTCATTCTAATTTGGTATTAGGAAATGAATACTAGTGATTTAGTCCTTATCCTTGAGTATCAATGCGTATTCTAAGAATTATTTCTACATATACATCTCAAGTTCTATCCATGAAATGTTTATGGTTTCTTTTTATTGATTTCTACAGATTGACACAATTTTTGAGCATGAAACCGATAAAAGAAATCCAATTATTGTTCTACTAAACTGGTTTAGTTGTATAAATGTCAGCGTGAATATGACACAAAAAATAGTTTTAAAAGTCCCGTTATTATCCAATCGTAAAAAAGTGAAAATGAAACATCACGCTGGCATTTCATATAGATTTTTCAATATTTCTTTTGTCAATTCGTACACTAGGTGATTCTCTCTTTTTTGAAATGATAATTACATTTAAAATGAATTCGTTACTTTTCTTTTTTTTAGAATAATTATTTCAAAATCTACTTTAATGAAGCATTTAATTTAAATTTCTTTAATTTAAATTCTTTAAAATTTTAAAAGTTTATTTGTACTGGAGCAAGAAATTATTAAATTAGTAAACTATAGTATTATTTTTTTACTCTAAGAATAATTAAATTCTTAGAGTATAACAAGCACAGCGAAAATTCTAATAGGTTTCTAAGTGAAAAATTTCTCATATTGTACCAATGAAACTTATTTTAAACCTTTATATTTTTAATATTTAGCAAGACGTTCGAATTTTTTATAATTAATATTTATTTAGTGTATCATTATTATTATAGTTTACTTAAAAATCTTATACTTTATTTTTATATTCCGTTTAAATCTGGTAAATGGTTATCCATGAAAATATTTTTCATATTTAATAGATTAATTCATATATTAAAAGAGCAAAGAATTTTGAAAAAAAAACCTGTGATCATTGTAATAAAAGGTTTTCTGAGAAAGAATAAATGTATTTCTCTTAACCTATTAACCGGGTAATTAACTTATATTAAATTCGTTTTGCATTGAAATATTTCGTCATACCTAGTTAACTAATTAAAGAATAGAAATGAATACTCGTAGCAGATATAATAAAAAGGTAATTTGTATTTTGAAAAATTTGCGATAGAAAAAAAAAAAGAAATGATCAACAGTAAAGCTGATTTTTTTTCTTATTTAAAAAGTTTGGTCATTATTTCAGTCACAAAATTATGGTGTAAATAACATTGCATTCTCTTTTAATATTTACATGTACAATGTTTAAATTCGAAATGATGTAGAAGGTATAAATAAATGTCTTTCTCTTATTGAATGAACTTCCTAGAAACTTCCAATTTGTAGAATTTCTTTTCTACCTTAGATTAGAAGATTTACCAAAGGATTTGACTGGCTTATAAAGCACTCATGGGAGTGCTAGGCAGTAGATAATGAGTAGATAATAGTGATGATTGGAAGGCTTATCGCAGTAAGTTACGATAAGAAAAGAAACGATTTTCTACATAATGCTTCTCCTTAAGCATATAGAGAACTTTTGGAAGGCAAGGGTGAAGTTTTGTTATCCTGCAAATCAGTAGGTTTCGCTGTTTTATGTCAAATGTTCAGTGGCTGATCATCAAAAACTGAAATAAATATCAGGTTTCTGTATTCAATGAATATTCGTAAAAATAGAAAAAAAAATATTACAAACTTTTTTTTCTATTTTAAGTTTAATTGAAACTAAACTATCTTAAATTTTGACTGGTAAAAAACTCCACGTGTTTAGTTCATACATTTCTTTTAAGTGTATCGGAATTTTAAATACACTTTCTATATAAGATATTTTTTCAAATTAGGTCCAGTTACATTTTTGAATTTGATTTTATTTATATCAAACAAAAAAAGCAGCTTCTTTGCAAAAATTCAAATACAATATTTTTCAAGTTTTTTTTTCAAACTTTTAAAAATTGCACGATTATTATTTATGAACTGCCATTTAACTTGTCATAATCAAAGTCCATCCAATTAATCCATTCATTTAGTTTTTGACTATCAAAAAGTCTTTAACACCGAAAGTGGAAAGATACGTTGCAAGACATTTTTTTTTAAATCTGTAGCAAATTATAAATACTTTCTAGAAGAATTAATGTTCTGATACAAATTTATGTTTAGCTGCAGAATATCAATATTTTTCAATTAAATTAAATTTCTTACAATTTATTTATTATTTAAGACTATAAAATTTATACAGAAAGCTATTTCAAAGTTTAGCAGCTGATAAATTAGTGCATTTGATGCAATTAAGCAAATACACAGTAGAATTTTTTAAAACCTCATGAGTATGATGCCAGATACTAATAAATAAGTACGGTTTGTCGCTATATTTCATATCAGATGAATGCAAAGATGAAAATATTTTACTCCATCTATGCAGTATGTTATTTCTCATTGTGTACACGTTCATATTAAAAACACATCTAATGTCAACAAATAAACAAAATTCAAAGTCGTAAGCAATAAAATTGTAATTCCAATAAATTATTTTCTAAACATGAAAGAATTAGCGTAATTTTGATCTCTAATTTACGTCATAATAAATCGGTCTACATTTATTCCCTTTTGTAGATTCATGATCTTGATGCATAATGCAATATTCGTTTTGTTTGCAATTAATCCATTCAGACGCTCTTTTAGGAAATTAAACCAATAATAATCCTGACGAAAGCCGCTTTTCATTTCCCTATTAAAGTGCTATGAGCAAGGATAGCATACAAATTAAAATTAGGCTCTGAATTAAATTTTGTTTCTTAGAGAAGCAGTTAAAAACATTTATGAATAAAAATCTTTCGTAACTTGAAATGTTTCAAGTTACGAAAAATAGAATTTGGTAATCCGTTTACAGAAACAATATAATATTTTAATGCTTTCAAAATTTAACTATCAGTTAATCGTCATTTCTTAATAAAATTTTATTCCATATGATGGTTAAATCTGGTGGTGGAATTAAAAAAAGTTTTTAAGATTCCACAGTATTTTCAAAAGAACTATGAAATAGATTATAAACTTAAAAAGTGCAAAATAGTAATTTTTTTATAAATCGGCTTTTATTTCTAAGGGTTTTTAATTTAAACATTCGAAAGGTAGAAAAAATCCAGTAATTAAACAAAACTTTATTAAGCTTTAAAATAATTTTCAAAAACTGGCTTTTATTTTTTAGAGCAAGAAAGAGCAGAGAACAGTTTTTTTTTTAACTTAAACAATTCAGACGTTGAAAAAGGCAATAATCAGACAAAACTACGTTAAGCATTATAAGCTTAAAATTTATTAAACATTCATATTTAGGAAAAATGAAATATAAATAAAAATATTTAGGAAAGTGATTAAAATTCCCATCCCTTTAAAATCCATGCATCAATTGCTGATGCCTTTTCGATTTTATTGGCATCAATAATTTTGATAAAAGATACTATGCCTTGTTTAATAGAAGTATGCCTTTAAGAATTTTCCTTAATCATTCAATGAAATGCTTTCTATTAGACTGTTACTCTTATAAGACTGCATTTCTCTTACTGTTATAATTATTAAGTTCTATTCACCTAGTATCTTGTAATAAGTTCTTTTCAAGGTTTTTTAAAATTTACGTAACTCCATCCATTTCGAGTTACAACTTTAAAAAAATATTTCAGTCAATAAGTTTGAATAGTTTTCTTTAATATTCAATAACTTTGTTTTAATTCAAAATATTACCTCCAAGTTGATTATAAAACTACATATTCTTAAAAATTCAGAGTAGAAAAGGTAAACGTCCTAAAAAATAGAACAAATATTGTATCTAAACCACTTTAAAATAGGTTTTCAGTTATTATAATCTGTTCTATTCTTTGAAACTAATTATTAGTTATTTGTAATAAGGTACTGAAGAATTTATATCCCTAGATTCTCCGAAAAGAAGTAGGTAAATGAAATAGGATAAATTATGGATATCGTGAAATATTATGAATATGGCTACTATTTAGAAAACATTTTCTATAAGAAAATCAGTATTTTATTATAATCATTCTCAACATTAAGTACGCAGATAGTGATAAATGCCGTAAAAAAATTCTAAGAATTTGTCTAAGAATTTTATTGTAAAAAACTGATAATTATTAAATATTTACGTATTTCATGAATACGACATTTATTTTTAAACTTTCATGCTAATTTCATTCATTTTAACTACATGTTTCTTGTCTCTTTAAAAATATTGAAAATGTAACAAATATCAATGAGAACTCGTATCTCAGAAACAAGACTTAAGTCCAGAAATACAATAACATTGCTCATTTTAAACTTTACTCCATTTCTCTATAGTATATCATAATTTTTTACTCTTGAGTAATAGCATCTTATAAACATTTACTCAGAAGTAAAGCAATAATTTAATAAAACCAATCCACAAGACTTGGATGTAAGCTGAAATTGGGCAATAAATTCCTTTTTTAAATATTCTTTAAATCTGTAAATGATAGGATTATTTTTCAGTTTGTATACTATAATGTAGGCAGTAATACGTAAACAGCAGTTTAGATTTTAAAATTTCTTTTACATTTCATGCATCAACTATCGTTTTAAATATTTGAAAATTTAATTTATCTCATGTTGGAAATAGATAGTCTCCATTCATGTAAACACAATAACGACTAGCAACACTTTTGGGGCAGGTAGCGAATCGTTTTATTAAAGTTGCCTAAATGTGCAGTTGATTTATTTTATTTCTTGCCTTCAATGTTGAGAAAAAACTAAACAAATTTAAATTTACACTTTGCATAGCTTACAAGATTAAGAACACCCACTGGCATGCTCACATAACAGCTGCAGATATATTGAAACATCAATCTTATTAAAAAGAGTTTCCTTTTCTAGAAAAATCAAATATATGCCTTCAAAACGGTCTATCACTTGGGCAACTTATTTGGGGACACTGAACAGAAATGAATTTCTTTCCCAGTATTTCCGTAAGCAATATGTAAAGAGATTAATGTTTATTATAATATATCTTACATTATGGCAGGATTTTTCCGAACTGATCTTACAATCTTTGTTTCTATGGCAATGAGAAAATCTATAAGATGGATATCCGGATTTAATATCTAATTGACGGTATCCAAGCCTAAATCTTTCTTTGCTGAAGAGGCAACCTAATGTCAAGGGACAAGGTTATTCTCTTAAAATGAATCGCATTTAAAGGATGGCATCAAAATAATAACTCTTTAGGATGGATGTTTTAATAGCCTAATTCCTTTTTTTTTTGGAATTGTGTTGTTTTAAATATTAGATTATATTATATACCAATATTTTTTGTTTATTATGCAGCTACATATAATTGAGTTGAGTATAATAAAATTTGTTCTCTCTGTATAAAGAGATACTTGTAAATCAATTACGTTATATAAAATGCATTTTACTCGATTTAATTTTAATCTTTCTTTATATATTTATTATTATTGTTTACCAACTTTTTCTTGGAAAATTCATATATGTTTATAATGTAAAATTATAAGCGCAAATTACCAAATTTCTACATTTCTTTAATGCAATAAGATTGCAATGTAGCTAGTAATGAGTTTATTTAGCTTTCACTAGTTTTAATTGAAGGTTTTTACAAATCCTTTATTCATTCATTTCATCCACCCTTTTTTTTATCATCGCCTTATTTTCACACATTTTAATCAAACTGACTTATTCATGCGTTTTGACCATATTTATACATCATTTAATTAAATAATACATTCTCAGTAGTGATTTCACTTGTGTTGACAGTGTAAAGACTTCTTTACTTCGATAATTTAATTTCAAATGTACTTAGAAAAAAATATATATTTAAATTTTAATTATAAAATTAAATTCAAAGTTTTTTTTAAATCAAGAAATTTTTAATAAAATGTTTAAGAAACTTTCTTAGAATTCAGCTATCCAAAATGATACTAAATTTAGTTATTCCAAATGATATGATTCTTGTTGCATAAAATAGTATAATTTTAATATTATTCATTAAAGATTCATTTAAAATATCACCCGAGATTAAAAGGATTTTCTATCGTAACTGCTTACTGATACCAATATTTATCAGTATCAAGGTAGGCAATTGTCAGTAATCTCGAAAATTGCTATAATCCTTGCAGCATTTGGAATGCCAACAAATAGCTAAATTAGCATGAACCCTTACTACAGTTATCACATTAAAATGCTTAGATAAGAGATTTTTGTATCCATTATTCATATTAGAATATCTAGACATCATGTGAGGATTAGGGATGTTGATGGATTTCTGTCATTGATGCGATTCGTAGTATTTATTGTCGTAATCTGATATTGCTGTCATTTATTCGGATATTACAAAGATAAATGTCCACCTGTATATTGTTATGAACACTGCGTAAAAAAAGTAGAAAGACAGTGTCTTTTTGCCAATTAATATCTCTTATTTTCTCCTAACGACCAGATATTCATGCAGATTTAGTTTAATGACCCTTGTTTTCATTTTAGGCAAAAAATTAAACATCTGCCACTAATATTATTAAGAAAATTAGTATATATAATTTCCGATGCGTACAAAAAGTAGGACACTTTCTAATATATTTAATTTAGTGAGTTTGTCTTTATATAAATAGTAATTTTGTACTTTGTTTATCCTTTTCTGTCAAAAAAATCTAATTTGTTTAAAAGTTACGTTGTTTCTCCGTTCTCAGAAATGCCTAAAGGAATAATACCTTTGAACGATTTGCAAAAAGGGCAAATTTCCGCATATCAAAATTATGGTAAAGGTGTCAGAGAGATTGTTCGATTGTTGCAGGTGAGCCCCAATACAGTTTCAAACTTTATCAGAAATCCTTATAAAAAATGGAAATAAAAAGAAGACTGGTAGACCGAAGAAGTTAACACCAAGTGATGAAATAAAACTTGCTCGTGTGCTGAAGAACAAATGCAAGAAATCAAGCAGGACTTAATCATGTGACGAAACAAACAGTTTACAACTATATTAAAAGATCTAAAAAATTCATTTCCAAAAAACGGAAACATCATCCTAAGTGGAAACAAGCTCACATTGATAACCGTTTAGCGTGGGCTAAGGAGCATATGTCTTGGACTACAGAATGAACTTCTGTGATATTTTCCGATGAAAAGAAATTTAACTTAGACGGTCCAGACGGATATCAGCACTACTGGCATTGTCTGGGGACTGAAGGCGAATACTATTCAACACGACAAATGGGAGGAGGGAGTTTAATGGTTTGGTTGGCTGTTGGATACGGAGGAAGGACAAGTCTGGTTTTGTTAAATGGTAGGCAAAAACATACAGACTACATTCAAGTGCTGAATTCCGAGCTTCTTCCTTATGCCTCTGACATGGGGGGGGGTAAAGAGTGGAAGTTTCAGCAAGACAAAACTTCCATTCACACCGCGACTGGAGTCAAAAATTGGTTCCTAACAAATAATGTGGATGTTTTACCATGGCCAGCCAAAAGTCCTGACCTTAATATAGTGGAAAACATCTGTGTAATGCTAGTTCGTCGAGTTTATGCTGATAGAAGGCAATTTGATTCGCAAACTCAGCTTCGAGAAGCATTGAACGACTCGTGCGACAATTTTTGTCAATCTGAAATTCAAACTCTATACAATTCACTTCCAAACAGAATATTTGAAGTTATAAAGGCCAATGGGAAGACCATTCCTTATTAAAGTCACTATTTTTTCATTCATTATAATGCTGTCCTACTTTTTTTACAAAGTTTCAAAAAAGAAACTATTTTTGTTGCCATTAATATTTTATGTTTGAAAATCATAATTCTGATGTTAAAATTGTATTTTTGAAATATTTGTTAAATGTTTCTAATAAAAAATTTAGTAAAAATAAAATATTTTTCGGTTATTGTTACAAAATCAAGTGTCCTTTTTTTTTACGCAGAGTATGTAGGAATGTTATCAATGAACGCGAAATAGTATAATCATTCATAAGGAGAAAGAAATGAGAATTCTTCGATATCAAATGAAGTTTTTCACATATTGCAACATCTTTAATAGGAAATAATATAGAAATTAGTTTTAGAAAGAAACCAAATTTAGTCAACTATTAAAGAATTGTTAAAGTTGTTAGGAAAAGAACGTGGTGAATATTGACGTTTCCACACCGAGTTATGATATGTATCCTTAAAATAAACCTTTTTCTTACAACTGTTTATATTTATTCAGAATAGAGTGGATGGAAAAGCATACCTATGAAACATGTTTTGGGAAGACAAAGCTTCTATATATACTTGCACACATGCACATATACTTAGTTATTTATCGCAGTTAATACACGCATAACCGAGAGTCCTAATTTCTTTGAACATAATCTTACCACCATTTATTTTTTGTGTTTCTCATTCAAAATAATTTATTGTCTTAATTGTATTAAATATTGTTTAACATTCGAAGAGAATGAAAACTCAAAATAACTTTTTTATTCTCACTGTACGCTTTCCACTATGGAATACTACGATTCTTATAGAATAAGTATCGCAGGGACATCAAACTTATGTAAAATTCGGAATGTTTCATTGATTTAAAATGTTAATGTTTTAATCCTTTGTTGTACCAATTTACTGTATGTATGACACATTCCA
This sequence comes from Argiope aurantia, assembly GCA_026543865.1. NCBI lineage: Eukaryota > Metazoa > Arthropoda > Arachnida > Araneae > Araneidae > Argiope > Argiope aurantia. The sequence goes on along the minus strand of JAPMOR010110627.1, from coordinate 176,992 downwards.
TTTGTTTCAATGCATATTAGAACAGAAAATGAGCCTGACATATTTAAATATCGATACGGTAATTTTGGTAAATAAATTAATCGTCAATCTAAATAATTTGGGATTCTTAACTATTTAATTCAATATAATAATGAGAAACCTCTTTGCAGATTTTTTAAAAAGTTTCTGTTCTTTTAATAGGAGTTAACTTGAATCTTGACATTTCCTTTAGCCAATATTCAAAGTTAAGATTTGATGATTAGAATAATCTCTAAAATCTGAGGAGTTATCACTGAGATTTGGCATTTTTTGTGCAGGAAGAGAACGTAAGCGAGAATGTAAACAAGCTTATAGAGGATAAAATTATTAAATGGACGTTCCATATAAAATCATTTTTTAAGTAATCTCATTCAATATAATGCCTTTACTGGAGTTTATTTCTTGTAAAAAAACTTAATGGCTGGTTATTGTTAAGAAAAATACATTGCTATTTTACATACGAGTTTTTGAATATTTACATCTACTCCGCCATTCAAATTAATTTTTTTCTTCAAAATTAAAGAGTAGAATGTGTTTCATAAATTAAGGAACTATTATATTCCCCTTATTTTTTTAAATAATGGAACATTTTAAAAAATATAAAAAAGGCAAGAAAATTATTACACAGCCGTTTAATAAACATAAAAGACATTCGCCTATGTTTTTTACATAAACTTTGTACTTTTGTTTATTATTTATTTTTCCAAATGCATTTCTAGATTTTATATGTAAATATAAAAGCAAGTTTACAATTGAATTTTTGTAGCTATTGCCATCTGAGGCTCTTTATAAAAATTTTATTTAAATTTATCAACTCTAATTAACTGATCAAGAGTTGAAATCAATGCAAAAGTAATTTTTTGATATTTTTGTTTTTAAACATAATATATCACCAAAGTGATCTTTGAAACTATAGTAAAAATAACCAAAACATATCTCCATTGCAACAACATGACCATCTCATTTGTCATACCATTACATATTTTGCATCCAAATAATATATCTTTCTTTGCTCTGATTTCCATTCTTAAGGGGGTTATGAAATAAAGTGAATATTTGTATCAGAGTCTCTATATATATAAAAGATGTAAAGTATGGCCGATATTTTGGAGTAATAAATTACAATAGAGGATGATTTTTCTTAGCTTTTGTCAAGAGAAGACATGTTCCAGAATATATGAAACGAAGTATAATACAGAAAGTCTACTCGCTTCATTCTAAGGAACATTATTAATGACATGCACCCTGAATTGAAAAGAAATTCAGTTAAGAAAAAGTAATACTTCATTTACATTTCATTCTGAAGTAATGGATTTTATTTTATACAGTTGCATAAAATGTCAGTTCTTCGTTCTTTTCAGAATTCTTTCTTTTATGATAATTATTAATTGAGGAATTATTTTGAATTTTCACCAATAAATAAGTAAGTTTCCTAATTTAGTATAAATTTCTATCCCGTTTTTCTTTCCTTCATTCTTTATTTTTTGTAGAGAAAATATCAGAATTTCGACTACGCCGAAATAGTAGGTAAATCTTAAATTTGCCTATAAATATAAAACAAAGTGTTTATATTTATAACAAAAAAAATCGGGATTTCGTTTGAACGCGTATGATGTCTGAAAATTCAGGATTATAGTATGACGGAAACTGCATGCAATATCATTGTTGAATAGAATATGAATAGAATCCTAATAAATATAGATCAAAATAAGGTCCTAAGTAAAAGCAACTGGCATTTGAAATAGGAACAAATTCTATTTAAAATGAAAATCGTTTATTATATTATCTGTTTCTGAATATGGTATTAAAATATTCTTTCATCCAGACATGTATTGGACTCTTATCGCTCGGAATACACACATCTTGATTTATCTTTGTTTTACATTCAAGATGTTTTAAATTTTTAACTATAGAAAAATTGTGTTAAAATCATATCAAATATGCTTAAACTATAGAAAAAATGACTATGCTTTTCAAAAATAAAGTTTATGACATTACAAATTATTTAAAGATTTAATTTTGAAAGCTTAATAGTGTTCTTGCCTCCTCATTTCCCAGCCAGGATGGATTGCTTAGAACTCAACAACATGGTAACATTGTTCTTACAGGTTTTACGCCCGTGACTGTCATAAGGTACATTGCATTTGTCAGCATATAATTTTTAAAAATAAAAAAAATGAATGCATAGGAGTTTCAGTGCACTTTAAACCATTTTGAACGTAAAATTAAGTATAAAAAACATTCATTCAATCCAAAATTAGATTTCAGAAAGAAATTATTATGAATACGTTAAGCCAAGAGTTTGGCCTTTTAAAACACTTTTTATTAAGGAAAACGAAATACTGATTTCTAAAGCAAAAAATTTCTGGAATAATTTATATATACATAGCATATAACATTTACCATGAATTTGATTGCTTAAATTAAAAAAGCCCAATTTCTGACATAATATACCTCGAACATAAATAAAATTCAAAATAACCGTTTCAAATTAGCCAACATCTACTCCAAAATAATTTCTTTTCATTCAAATTTCTTATTCTAGGTACAACATGAATAAATAAAATCAAATAGATATGCTTAAAAATTTGTATAGATTATGAATTTTAAAATAGGGAAAAAGACTGATGGGAAAGAAACTATCACCTTATTTCAGCTTTACGATATTTAAAAGGAGCAGAATTTGTGCATTAAACATTCTTCTGGAGACCTGCATAATATATGAGCAAACAAAACCTAGTAAAGAATTCCAAACGAATTTTATTCATCCTTTATTTTCGGCAGAGGGAACTGTCATATTCATATAGAAATCCAGTTTTTCACTGCAAGGAGAAGAAAGAGTTTCGTTCTTATAAATATTCATAACATGCACTTTCAGTTCAGATTTCAATCCCAAAATAGCCCATGAGTTGCTTCATGGAGCCCCCTTAATTTAACACATCTACACTAAACTCTTTCAAACTCCTAAAAGTAGGGTTAAAATTATGGAGATATTTTCTAAAGATTTTGAATGAAAAATTATACTATAAAAACCATAAATTTCAGACCACGGAATTTACTTCTTTAAACGTTTTTAAAGATGAAATTGTTTTAACAATTAATTCTAAACTTCCAAATTTAGGACAGAGTTTTAGTACAAGTAGATTTTCATGTAATATATAATATTCATAAAGCAGTACTTCGTGCATATTAGTAATATTAAATATCCGATATTGTGATCACATTCCTATTTAACCTTTAAAATTGGTCTGAAATTATTCATTATAAATTCAAATAAACTTCAGAATTTGTTTTTATTTACAACGAATAAATAATTTCATTGAATGGATTATTTTCCGAAGTCTCTATTAAGACCAATCTTTAGCTAAACATGCAGTTTGAAATAAAATCCGATATATGTGAGGACTTCATAAATAAAACTAAGGAGCATTCACATGATAAATATTTAAAGTCCAATGATATAAACTTAATAAAAAACAGCAAACTAATTTAATATTGTTATAATTCTATGTAATTTATTATAATTTAATAGTTTAATTTTTCTGAAACATTTATGATGCGATTTTCAAAATACAGATAATTTATTTCCTTTCTTATGAAAAGGAAACAGGTTATCTGTATTTGTACAGTTATCCTTGAACTCAACAACAGTAGGCATATGTTCATGATTGTATTCATACATAATATTAGAAGCCAATTTCCATTAAAACTCTTCATTTCATTATCACGCATCATTGGAGACAACCCGGTACTTCGGGATTATTTGTTGTGTTTATTTTGAAATATATCTTATGAATAATTTTGAGGTTCATGTTTTCCTTAAAAATATTTCTAGGCATTTAAATGATGCAAGTCTTATTTCATTGGGAATTAAAAACTATGTGAGAAATCTAAGAATTAATCTTTCGATGCAAAATAACTTCCCATTTTAATTTTTTTATAAAAATAGTGTGAGAAAACTAATATTTCGATGTAAAATAACTTCATATCTTAATTTTCTTATAATATTTTGCATATAATAAAAAGAATAATTCTTTGGTTTTTTTATAATAACTGAAAAAATGTGTTAAATTGTGCTTGATGAACAATTAAATCAATTTGAGCTTCATTTCACCAACTAAATATATTGACAAAAAATTTGCAAAAAATGTTGAATTCCAAAAAGGATTAAATAACTAAATCGGTATCATCGAAACATAATAGTTTGAGTTTTAAAATGATGAAACAATTATTTTTCCATATATTTTTAGAAATCATTGCAAAAATCAACAAAATCTCACTTATTTTTAGTTAATTAAAACGATGTAAAATCTATTTTCATATTATTTGGAAATTATTGCTGCAAACGTCAAAAATATTTTTTTTAAGTAGAATTTAAAAAATAGCATCGACTTACACATTTTGAAACTCCAAGCTATATTTATACCAAATTTGATAGTTTTAGGACAAATGGCTTGGTCTTAGCCGTGAGTCTTACCATTTCTTTTCTATTTTATTAATAGAGATGCGAGAAATTATAAAATGTGTTAAAGAGCATAAAATTTAAAAAAGTATTCTCACCAAACAATTTTAGATTTATACATTTTCCAAAATATTCAATACATTTTCCAGTGATAACATCACAGCAACGGAGAATATCGCGTGTTATCTTGTTTCGCATGCATTCAGTGGGACATCCCAGATGTGTTTAATATTTTATTGACAAGAGCTCCTTCTTCAGGTAATAACTTACCATGACGAATCCTCACCAGGAATGGAAACAAATTTTTCAAGGGAGCGATTCAAGTGACATTTTTATGTTTTATGCATGGGACTCTTGAAATGACCTACTGCGAACAAATATCGACTCAGAATTGGAGTTCAGAATAAAAAACTACTTATGTAGGAAATCCTCTACTTATGTAGGAAACAAAAGTATACAAGGAAGCATATTTAAAAAACGAAAAATATAAGATATATACGTTTCCAAAAAAATATAAGAATCAAATTTGAAATTAATGTACTTGAAATACTACATTCTAATTCGATTATACATGTTTCAAATTTTTGAATGTTATTTAATTCGATCATTTCTCTCCTTTTCTGTAGTATTTTTGAAAAGTAAAAAACTACTTTTGAATTTTATGCGAAAAAAAAAAACATTTGGATAAAAATTTATTTAAAGCCGGTAAAATTATTTTAAATTTATAATAAATAATATAACTATTTATTCTATTTAATTTTAATTTAAACGCCTATAAATTCTTCTGATTGCATATAAATACTGCAATTCGAAAAAGATTTTATTTCATCTTGACAAATGCATAAGCAGTAATGTGATTGAGTAGTAATTAAAAGTAAATAATAAATGTAATAAATTAATAATTTGAAGTAATTAAATAAGAAATACCATTAATTACTAATATGAAGTAATGTAGATGATTAGTTATATAACTGATTTGTCTTGTGGAAATTAATAATAGATAATGTGGATCTAATTAATATACAAGTAGGGTGGAAATTATACTATTAATCTGCTCTTAATTTACTTGTCAAGTGCAAATTAACTAAATTAGGTACTGTGCCAAATGTAACAATTTTCGACTTCAAAGGTTCGACCTATTTAATCTACATCATATTTAGATAATTTAAACCATTCCTGGCTTTCAAAATGTACTATTATCAAAAATAAACTAAACTGAGATTAAATAATTAAAGTAACTAATATTTACAATTGGACTTGTTAGAGTTTGAATTTTGGAAATAAATTTCAAATCCCAACGACTAGGTAAAGAAATAATTAATAACAGAAATTATAACCTGTTATTAATAGAAGAAAAACAAAAAAAAGACATAACTTTTATAGGTTAACAATTTATTTGATGCAGCTCTTTTTAGCAAGCTTTTCAACATTCGGCTGCTTTAAAATAAATTTTTCTGTTTAATTATTCTATTCGTAATGGGTTTCTTATTTGAATTCCCTTTTAGCATGCAAATGAATACCACGAACGTCAATTTATGTATTAAATAATAATATCTGATACATTTGATCAATAAAAATTTAGCTATCGTACAAATTAAAAAAATAGTCAACTGAAAATCAATAAAATATTTGTATCTCATTTTAAGGTTAAAATATCAGCGTAGAGAATGTTGATGCTATTATTTGAAGAAGAAAACAAGTTTATTTTCAGTGATATAGTAATCGTGATAGCCTATTGTGAGTATGAAATATACTATAGTTTGAAAAATTGAAGCGTATGTTATAAGAAAATGTAGTTTTTTATTGGATGCAGTTGACTGGTAAACAAGTTACTGAACAAGTTGAATTATAGAAACGAAAAGAGCCAAATAAAGTTTATTTCTTGAACAATAACACTTTAAAAAAATAAAAATATCTTGAAATAAACTTTTTATTTTAAATCTTCTAGTAAATAAGTTACTTTATTATGATATACTCTTTCATATTTTTTTTTTATTTTTTCATGAACGCATATCTGAATACAGCTTTTATTAAATACCTTGATCAAAACAGACTATGGCAGGTTCGTGCTTTATAAAAGTGATCCAGCATTCAGTGGCGAATTTAGGTTTTCGAGACACTAAGAAGTGAACATTAAATGGCCCAGTTTTAATTGCTTGCCAATTTAGTTTTTCGTTTCAATATAAATTACATATTTTTAACTTATATATTGGTATAATGATTGATTTAAGCTTAATTTATTTTTATTTCGGTAATTGTAGGAAAATTTATTTAATCTATTTTTTAATTTTAGTATTTTATTGATAAAATTAATCAAATAACAAAAATCTGCAAATATTATCTGTAATTATTAGTTAATTTCCTAACATTCTAATAAATTATTTAATTATTGTAAAAAATAAAAAACAATTTTGAAACTAATAAAACAAAAAATTTTTTATTCAGAACTTTTCAAGGGGTATGGTTAATATTTCCCGTAAAAGGTTAATATTCCAAGATATTTTAAATAAAAATTAATGAAATTTTAATTAACGACTTCAACAATTTAACATGAGGCCATATTATATTATTTTATAAATATTAGAATTCGTAATTTTTTTAACATATATATTTAATTACAACCATACTGATAATATTTTTTAAAGTCTGCTTGTAGCTGAAATCCGTCCCCGCCAGTATTATTACATTGCGTCGAATCATTATCAATAGTAGCTGTAAAATAAACTATGTTTTTGGCTTTTGGAAACTCAGATACTTCCTATTAAACATCTATGCAAAATATGACATAATTCTTGCATATCCTCTGAAATTGTTAAAAATAAAATTGTTTTGCTTTGAACTGGGTTATAAGTGCAGTTACATTTCCATTATACACCCAATTGTAGAATAATGCATAATATTGAAGAAATGGCTTACTGAGACATGCTCTGAAACTTATCCTTCAAAGAAGTTCCTAAGACGATAAATACAATTAAGTAAAAGGTACGATTAGAATCTACATTTAAAATTTTGATCAATAAGGATTGTTTGGTTTTAACTATTTTAACTATGTCTGGGATTGTTATCAATTATAAATGAATCGTAGACAGTTTTAGCAAAAATTGAGTGATGTATTCGCTCAGATATTTTAAAATATTCCGCGAATTGCTATTGAACACATTTAAAACAAACTGCCCTAACCTTTCCAGCCCTAAATTAATCATCCGTAACTCCGTTCATATTATTACTACATATCCAAATAACCGTGAATCCTACTAACTGGATTCTGGATAATTATTAGAAATACCCGCATGCAAACATAAATTTTATTCCATCATAAAAAGATAAGCCCTTTTTATTTGAATCTTCCTGTAATGAGTAAGCAGTGCAACTTATATATCCATCAAATATTTTCTTACTCAATTTAAACGGGTATATTTTAGAATTCAATATTAGAATGCACTTAATTGATTCCCTTGGAATCAAACATTTAACGTTGAAACGTTTTCGGACTAGGATAAATAAAAAAATAATATAGAACATATAAATAATTTTTTTTTAAATTTTGTGTGGGTATGATGTTTTGGTTTGAGGTTTTTGCTCAAAATGCACGGACAGAAAATTAGCAATTTATTACTTTTGAGGCATCTGTTTTTTGCTTTTAGGGTTATTAGAAAATGTCACATTTGGAGCCTTTTCGCCAAAAAAAGTTACAACTTGACGAGAATGTCTGCCATGTACCCGATTCTCCTGACTGCCAATAAAAGAAAGAGTCCTAAGGAATTATCACCCGAAGAAGCACAATGAAGAATACGGGAATTAACACGTAATAGCGAGGGGAGGTATCAAAAGTTGCATATATATATTATAATGATAATATATTTTTTATTTAACTATCACTTTCCACTCTAAAGATTTCGAGACGAAGAAAACAATTGTTTTTCTAAAAATTAACGATTGTGCAATACAATAGCCACTTGTTCATTTCAAGCCAAATTTTCGCAAAGAATATTTTTGAGAAAAAGTTTAGAAGCTCAACCGATTTTTAAATGAAAAAAAGACATCGTTTTTCTAAATATTGACGCATGCGTAATCGGATAGCCACGTGATTATTTCAAACCGGTTTAAACTGGTTAATGACTTAAATTAAGACAAAGAATGACTTAAAAATAAAATAATGTTCTCACACAATAACTTGAAATTTGCGGCAATGGATTTTTTTTTGTGTAAGAGAAACAGAAACGTGTGTAAAAACAAACGGGATCACACTAATTTGAAAATTATCAGAACATGTTATGAAAGATTTTTTTTTACTCCCAATATACTTTTAGTAATCCTCTATCTTATTAAATAATAATTAACACAAGCTTTCGCAGTTTTCGTACCAATGCTTCGCTGTGCACATTAAGAAAAAATAAGCGTTTACAAGACATATTATACCATCCGAATGGTTATAACTAACTCGATCCGATTCTTTTAAAAAAATTCCCGGATTTTGAGTTTGGAATAGTTTAGCCAAGAATGGCTCCTGCGCCAATGAAACAAAAACCAACAATCAGCCAACCCAGATCTTGACTTGTATCTCCCGAAAGGTTGAAGGAATATCTGACTTGTAGATTAAGGATAGTGGATGGAGAGCCACTTTGAGATCGTATTTCATTATCGAAACTTTGTTTGGGATGTTCCGGGTAGAAACTTCAGAAGAAAAAGAAAAGCAAACCAGAAATTTAGGCATCAATCCTTGTATTCTTCACCTTCTCCGTAATTTCAATTCCAAATTTGTTTAAAGTACACGGGGCGCTTCCATCAAAATGTCGAGGATAAATATATATTAAGAAAATAATTCATTTTATTTTTACAAGAAAAGAAAAACAGAATTAATCTATTAAATTGTACTTTATTCTCTAGAATCTAATCTAATTGAGCACATCATAAATTCAGAAACGGTGAAATAGCGCAGAAAAGCATTTACATTTTAATAACATTTTCCCTGCATTTACAATTATTAGTAAAGAGTTTCCTACCCGACTTGAGAAAATAATATATGTGGAATCATTTGCAATTCAAGCAGAGGAAAATATATTCCGATTTAATTCAAAATATGAGGTTGTTTTGTATAGCTCGATGGTTCATGAACCTCAGTTTATTGCTAATAAAATTGAGAAAGCTATTAAATCAATGGCAATGCAATCTTAGAAGTCTTATATTTATGTATCGTATATTTTTAAAGATATCTAAAGTGTTTATTCTAAAAATCTACTACTAAAGCTGATTGCACTGAAAGTTCGTTAACACATATGAATAAAGAAGAAAGTTTCATATCGACTTAGAGATCCAAGCACTGTTTTCCGTTTTTCTATATATTTAAAAAAATATATAGGAAAAGAGTCAATTTTTTTTTCTGTAAATTTTTTAGACTAAAGATAATAAAAAAGTAACTTAGATTATATATAAAAAATATATATAGGCTTCATATTTTTCCATGCTATTTAAAAATAATGTATAATCTTAAATTATATATTTTTAAACCGAAATTATCATGTTGTAGTTGTAATAATTTTTTACTAAGGTAAAAATTGAAAATAATATTAGGATTAAAACTTACGAAAATATGCAATATATTGACAATATATGCAAATTTGAAAATAAACTTTTAATAAGTTTCACGGATATGCAATAATCAGAGAAAGAATAAAAAATATTCTGGGTGTTATTTTTTACAATAAATAAAACAGCACTTATTGCTCTGTTGTAATAGACATAACTGATTTGAATTCACTACCCATAGCCTAAAAGGGAGCAACTCCCATAATTGCCACTCTTTGAAAACATTTGTTAGTGTCGCTTATTCCCACGCCCTGCTGCAGCCTTCCATCTTATATTAATTGTCTATTATGACTATATTTACTGTCTAGACGTCAGTCGTTGTTAATCGAATGCATAACATTCAGAATTGTATATCATCAGTATCAGAGAAAATTACGAGACAATGATTTGAATGTTCTATATTTGACTATCCGGGATTACTGGCTACCAAATCAAACTGTATATATATGAGACTGCTCCCGATGAAGTTTTGGAGACTGAACTTACAAAGAAAATAAACAATTCATTTTTATACGTTAATAATACATTAGCATAAAAAGAAAATATTTTTGATATGGTGACAGTCTTTACAGTTTCCTATCACAGGATTGTCCAGTACTATCAAATATTTATAATGTTGTTTATTATGAATATTTAATAGAAAATCTTAATACCGAAAAAAGAAGAAACTTGATTTGAGAAAAAAAGAAGATTCTTGAGTTTAAAATCCAAGCAAAGTATTCTTTTATGTCTCAACATGTAAGATATATGCACTATTCTTGAGGGGAAAAAAAAGACTCCAAACCTCTGGAGTGCCCAATTTATAATAAATGTATGCGTGAAACTGTAACAAGATCCTCGTAATTTAATAAAGATTTATTTATCTTTAAAACAGTGGTTTCAAACTATTTATCCCTTGATGACCTCAGGAATAGTCCAAGGGAGGGTACGGTACCTCAAATAAAAACGTTGCCGAATAACTAGGGATTTTGAAACTAATTTTCACTAAAGGGAATGGACTGAATATGTCGGTTGGCTATCATATGTTAAATAAAATTTCTTTTTAGAGTTTAAAATAATAAGAAGGATATGACCTGGAATAGTTTTCATAGCTTATGCATGTTTAAATGAAGTAATGAAGTTTTTAAATGACATTACCAACTATTTACTCCCGACAGCCTCCGGTATAGCAGTCGATGGGAGAGTTCCGCGGTCATGTAGAAAAGTTACCGAATAAATGGGGATTTTGAAACAATGTTCACTGAAAAGGATGGACTAAATATATCGGTTGATTATCATGCGTTAAATAAAAAAAATTTAAAAGTTTAAAATAATCATGATTAGATTATGGCATGAAATAATTTTTTAGAATTTATGTATATTTAAACTTGGTCAATGAACTTTCAACAACAATAAACAATCAGAAAGGCTAAGAGAAGAGATCAAGAAAGGCTACCTCACATGAGTACTTCATGGTTCTATCTAAAGACTGAAAACAAAATTCTTCTAATTCTAAGGATTAAAAGTAATGTAGAAACAAAAAAAAGAGTATATTAATCTTAAGTTTTTTTTTGTATGTGTAATTATTGTTAGAAATTTTTTACTAACTAAAATTCCAGAGGTTTGAATGTTTCAATAGTTAAATACAATACAAAAAGGACTCAAAATATTTCTTTGCATCTAGATTTTTGAAACCCTTCCTCTGATCCTTCCCCTTTGCCCAAAAGTAAGTCCCATAATCCCACCAGATGGAGGTGGTTCGAACGTTTAATCTACATTAACTGCATGACGTATTTTTAATTTTATGAATGACTTAACAATATAGTCTTTTGAGTTTTATATAGAATTGATGATGTGAAAGTCCCATGTTATTTTTAAAGTGGCATAAGTTATGTATTCTCTGTTCACCTGAAGATAGCATAACGTAAATGGCAGTAAAAATAAATTCGGGAATATAAAATTATAAAATATTACTTTAGAAATGTCACTTGGATCCAAATATAGCAGTACCCCTTTTAATTTTACAGTAATAACAGTAGTAATAAATATTTACAGTGATAAAAAATGCCTTAAAATATGATAACTCATGCAACGGAAAAAGTCCTTTTTATAATTACTGTGAGTAAAAAAGAAAAATTCATTTCAACAAATCAACATATTATATATATACATAATCAAAAATATAAACATTATGAAAATTCCAATTAAAAACTTTCTGAAGCAATCTGAAAAAAAAAATTATTTCTTAATCAAACTAAAAAAGCACGATTGTAGTTAGAGAGCACTAATGCTGCTACTACTAAAACAAAGATGAACATAATCAACTTAATAAAAAATAAAGGAATAAAAACAGAATCAAAAGTACAATCAAATATAAAAAACTATAAAAAGAATCTGGCCTGAAGACTTTCTCAAGGGTCATCCTCATGCAGGGATTCAAAACAAGGGATTTTTTTCTGTGAGGGATTTGACTCTTTGTCCAACAATGGTGACCTCTCGTGACCCGAAAATCCCCTGAAATTGAGGCCTAAGAGAACCATTTTTTACAAAAATACAATACATTTCAAAAAATACAACCTGCAATTAAAGTGAAAAATACCATAACATAATATAAACTATAAAAGAACACTCACAACTAATTATAAAAACAAAAAGGAAAGAACATACCAGTAGCAGGTAAAACATCTACCAAAGTGTCCCATCATGTTCTATGTTTCCCACGTCTTATACTGTTCCTGCTTAGAAATTCCAACTCATTGAAAGTAATAAATAATTGAAGGGTCTCAGTGCCATCTATTGAGTTATTTAATATGCAACGGAAGGTCTATTTTTATATAAGGTAAAGGATTAATCCCGAATCAGTAGTTTTTGATTGCAGTAGTTTTTGGAAAATTCATTATTAGTTACATTTTTAATGAGATTATTTGTTGCTTCAATATAGGAAATTTTGTTATTACAAACTCTTTTAACCCTGTTAAATTGTTATAAAATTAAATTTTTGAAAATTTTGGAGTTTAGATTAGAATGATAATTACTGAGTTTAATAATTTTAAAGTTGAATTCCTCCCTTTTATAGTAGATACCAACTGTTTTACCATTAGAAATTTCAATTTTTAAAACCAGATAGGTAGCTTCAAGTTGATTTTTATTTGTTTCGATTAGAATTAAATCTTTTGGATAACAATTAGTAACAATATTAGTATTATCTAAGTTTACCAAAGTTAGTTATCAACCTATCTCCAACCATTTATTAAATTGCGTTTAATTATTTTTTTTCATAGTAATATAGGAAAATATTGGCTAAAGCACTCGAGAAAGCTGTTCCCACTGGAATGCCCTTTACTTGTTTATAGAAATTCCATTAAAAGCGTAATTTTCGGTAATATTAAAGTTACATAATTCTAGCAAGTTATTTTTTGTAATAATATCTTCATTTGAATATTCGTCATATATAAAAGTACAGACATTTATTAATTTTTCATGAGGTAAATCGATGCATAAATTTTCAAAATAATAAGTATTAAGTTTATTAATGTTATCTTTTAGAAAATCCAAAACTTCTTGGTAACTATTAATTATAAAGTTATCTTCATCTTTAATTTTATTCAGTATAATTTTCAAGTATTTAAAGAAATGTTTTCCAATATAGTAATTATTGCTGCCAGTGCTACAAGTCATGAATCTGAATTTTAATTATTTTTATTAAATTTAACTGTTGGGGGAAAAATAAGGTCTTTAGTTTTTTTTTTCGAGAAAGCTAGCATGCTTTTATTTAATTCCTTTTTCCCGTATTCTTTAAAATATAAGATACATTAGATTTATATTCATTAATTAATAGTTCTCTATAATAATATGTACAAATTAAACAAAAATTATTTGCTGATTTATATATTACTATAATAAAAAATTTTTCTTTTAAATTTTTTATTTCTTTTTTTAATGTTTTGCTAAAATAATTTCCTCGTTCTTTTGATTTGTCAATATCTGCATTCATTTTTGTCTTAATTTCTTTAAAATTCTCACTTCTCATTCTCCGAAACCTTACGCAGACCAATAGTATTTCCTGGGTAATTTAGAAATAAAAATAACCAAATATCCAAAATAAATTCCTTTGTTTTGAATCCCTGATTGAGGGTGACCCTTGAGAATGTCTTCAGGCTGGATTCTGTTCTTATTTTTTATATTTATATGATTGTACGTTTGATTCTATTTTTATTCCTTTTTCTTTTTACTAAGTTGGTTACATATTATATAATGCAGTGAAACACCATCTCCTCTTAGCGAATGACTTTCGAATATTTTTTTAATATCTTCAAAGATAATAGTGGCTTCAGATTGAGATTTAGGTAAATGTATGCATTACTCTACAGGATAAAGTGCTTTTGTGGTGTAAATATTGATGCTGAAGTAACGTACTTCCTGCTTCTGAGAAATTTATTTCCACCCAGACTTTCATTAATATCAGATTATGCAATTGCTATTAAATACTTACTCGCAGAATAGATTGTTTAGTGAAGAAACCCTATTGAGAAGTCTACAGTTAATAAATATTCTAGAAATATGGGTGTACTAATTGGCATAAGGCAGGATTCATATTACTTTGCTCTTAATCAAGACAATTGTCTCCTGTATAGTTTCCATTGTCATCTGTTGGTAATTGAGTGATACTTCGCCTTCCCTTCTTTACGTCACATGTTAACAAATTGACTTACCAAGATCTAGTCTTACATGAGTCGTTTTTTAAAGGTGACTAACACTATAATGTTTATAGTTTAAAGTGATTACAGTAAAAAATGACTATAATTTTGATCGTGCATATTAGACAAGATTAATGGAATATGATACACTATTCAAATTCAACATTTGAAAATGTTTAGAAAATTAAAAATAGTTTTTTTTGTACAAATATTTAGAATGCATATAAATGCAGAAAAATTTCAAAATTTATGATGTAATTCAATCAAAATTCATGAAGATGCTTGTGATAAATAATTTTATGACATATTTAACACTGCAATTATAATCACAAACAAGCTTTGCGAAATGGATTTGCTTTAATATATAAATCGATCAATGAAAACATGCGATGGAACTGTCTTGAATTATTATTTCAGGTGTGCAGACATTCTTTCTGAGCAATATTATCAAATGGTAAATGCGCGCGAAGATAAAGTTTTGATTGGACAAAGACCAATTTTCACTTATCTGTAATTGTACCAGGAATGTAATAAAAAAATGGATACTACACAAAGTTAAATTTTTTGAATGCTATATACATTATTACAGAATAGAAATGGTTCGACAAAGACATCTTTTGCTTTATTTTACTCATTATAAATTAGAAAATATTCTTTTATGAATTTAAAACATAAAAAGGGAACATTAAATGCAAGTGAATTAATTATAATTTCTAATTATGTAGTAGCAATCATAATTATATTTCTTTATTTTAAATTGTCATCAGTTTTATTGATATTCTTCTGAAATTTGCGTAGGAGTACCAATTTTTCGAATATTAAAAAAAATAACAGAAGAAGGATAAATGAAATAAATCCAAAACTACTTAAGAACTTAATTTGTTTCAAAAATACAGTTGCAATTATATTTATGTTATGTGCTTTTCATCGTATTTACCATGGATTGGACTTTAAAAACTGGTAATGAATGAATTAATTTTATTTCTATTTAGCTTCTTTCGATTCTTATTAAAGCACGAAATACATCACAAACCCATTAAACTTGAGATCTTAATCGAAGTAACAATACATATCAGAAAAACGAAGAATTAGTAGAATATTTAGTTAAATGTTCATGCCGTCTGTACTGAAAACTTTTTTTAAATAACATAATTAGATTCCAGTGAAAAATTCTAATGGAGTTGTTTTTTCATTCTGTTATGTTTAATGATTTCTTTAGTCCTTATTAAACATGAATTGACAGCAAAATAAAGTTTATTTTCTGAAAAAATTAGAAATTTTTGATAAAGACATTAGTTGTAATAAAATTTTCTAATCTGAAATGCAGAAAATTTAATTTCAATAAAACGAGTCACCAAGATTTAAATTTTATATTATTTCCGATGTTTTTCAGCATATGTCAAAGCAAAAGTTTGAGTGGGTGTTGTTTCTTTTATTTAAAACTATAGAAACTAAATAATTTGTTAAATTGTTCTCCACTTTTTCAGCTGCTATTTGAAAAAGAATTTTTTTTCGAGTAATGAAAAATAATTACTTTCTCGCTGTAATTCTTTAAATATTATCGAAACAACTCACAGCAAAAAATAAAGCTATTTCCAAAAGAATTTAATTCTGAAATATAAAAGACAAAATCAATGAAGAAAGTATCTTAATTTTTTATAGCCTTAAGCATTAAATTATGTATATACATAATGAAGATAAAATTTAAATTTATTCAGTTAATTAAATAAATTATAAACGAGATTAAAAAAGCTAATGAAAACATTTAAAGATTTAATACATAAAATTAAAGGATTAAATTTTACTGTGAAAACATTGATAGTTCTTTATAATTTAATTATTTTTAGAGGAATTGAAGAAACAAAAATATGTATGTTATATATTCTTTCAAAATATGTATGTCATATACTTATTAAAAATATGTTTATTTTTTTTAAGAATTAATTGATAAGAATTGCATATGTTAGCGTTTCTATGAAATAACGTCACCTTCAGATGGTGCTACTAGTTATTGTTTATTTTAAATAATTTATCTCGCTCTATGAAGAGACGTTTAGAAGAGAATAGAGTTTTCTTTTCCAACTCTAAGTTTAATTTTTGGCAAGCTTATATTTACACTATTTGTTTATTTTTGTATGCTACATAATCGCACTTTTACAATTTTCCTCAAAAAAAATCTGTTAATATTAAAATATAATTTTAAAATCAAAATGCATCCTATTCCTCGTATTTTCCCGCATATACAATAGCTTCCAAGAAATTACAGTTCTAGTGAGCTTGTGAATGAATTATTTGTTCTACTTCCTCTACTTTTTGTTCTACAACATAAACTACAGTACCGAAAACGACATTAATTGAATCACAGCATTTCATATTGAGACTCGTATTGTATACCAAATTTTATGTATAATGTGTGTGCGTCCGTGCGTGCGTGTGCGCGCGCGCGCGCGCGCGCGTGTGTGTGTGTGTGTGTGTGTGTGTGTGTGTGTCTTTACTTAAAAAAATCATTAAAATTGTACAATATATGGCAAAAATTGTTAATAAGTAAATCCCTTGCCATGTTTTCGGACAGGAAGAATATATTTTTATAATGAAAACATAGCAAATATTTCAATTTTTTTCATTAAATAGGCCAGCATATATATTTTTTTAAATAAGTATGTATTTGTGAATCTAAAAGAAAAATATAAAAGTAGAATGGTAAGAAATATTTGTCTCGGCAACACTGTTGCAATGTAATACAACAAGTATAAGGAGCTATTTCAATCATGGTCTTATTTTATTATATGATGTGCTAGAATTTTGAATTTTTTATGTATTTATATGTTATGGAAAACGACTGAGTGCTTTCAAAATGTAACCTTCAAAAATTTATTGATTATAATTCATTTTATTGCCTTGTAAGAGATAATTCCAAGCAATGAATTTCAGAAATAATCAATTACAAAATTTCGTTACATTTCCAATAACGAATGATAAACTATATTAAAACCAAGAATTCAGAAAATGATATTAAAAACAATTCAAGAACACATACTATATGATTTTTGATATACTATATGATTTTAATAAAAAAAATTAACTCTTAATTTTTATAACATTCAAAATCGTATGTTTTTACAAGTTCCTATTTATTTTTTAAGATCCTAGAGTAGCAGAAATTCTATTAAAATTTTGCTTCGTAGATTAAATTATCAGAATCTCACTTTCTCCTTCTTAAATCACGATTAATCATCTTTTTTTTTCAACCCCATACATTTTGCACGTACTAGTCTTCCGTAAAAAAATAAATGGAAATTTTCAAAGACACGTTGTTTCAATCTTTCTTCTTTCGACTAATATAAGATAAACTATCGAAAATGACTTGAGAATAGTTAATTAAGAGGAACATTGTTCATGAATATTTGAGAAGTTCTTTAAACAGTGCTGAATATTCAATAGAATTAAAGCTGCTTCTGGAAATTTCACGGAATCGTTTCCGAGGTCAAGTAAGGAATTCCACGAAATCGATCCATTTAACAATAATTCATGTAAACAAGCGTATCAAGTCATTTCGAACTGAACTAAACATTTATAAATTCTAAATGAAGCTCTTATTTTTAACTCATCATTTTAAAGTCCAGTTGAGTAAAATAAACAATATATATAAGATTAAAATGAATAATTAAGAAAGTACTGTATTTTAGAGGAATATTTTACTCATTTATTTTGAATGTTTGTTAATGTGATTACATATTTAAATCTAGTGAATGTCGTGTTTCCTTTAAATAATAATAAGATTATTAATAATTAAAAGAATAATTTTTTAAAATGCCAACATTCCTTATATAATAAAAACATCATTGATCTTTTTAAAGTAAATCATCGTAATTCAAAGTTTTCTGATTAGAGTTCTTTTAATATTCATGGAAAGATATTGACTGCATTAAAAATAAAACGTAAATTTGTGTCTCACGCTTCTAATTTTTTCAACACATTCATTAAAAGATGATTGTTTAAACAATTCTTAAAATTTTCCTCAAGCATTGAATATTGAGAAGAGTTATTGCATTTACTTGATAATTCATAAAAATTGTCCTTTAATTAAGCAAATAAAATGCAAGTCAGTTTTCAGAAATGGCTTGAAACAACATTAATATTTTCTCTCATATTCATAAATGGACATTATATATATATATATATATATAATTTGTAAACTAGAGCATAAGATTTCCATCTTTTCCGGGAATCACAATTCTATTCTAAGTTACAACATTAATAACAAAAATCGCGTACTCAATTTCAGTTATGAAAGTAATTGCGATTTGATTTATATCATTTACAAACATGCAAGTATAAAAACCGGCAATTGGTCAATGCGTTGAAGAATTTGATTCAAAATTTGACATTTATTTCCACTTTTAATGATAGAATTTTATACTAATTGTTTTATTTAACTCTTTATGTTTCTTAATTAATGTGTTTGTAGGTTCTCAGAAAAAGATAGTTTCTGTAGTGGAATTTCGTTCAAAATTTAAGAAAAATTTTTATATTTATTGCAAATACCACGTACTAGATTTCTTCCTTCTAACTTAAAGCTTGTTTGAATAATGGTATTCACCGATGGACAAAGCGACAGAAAGACAAATCTGAAAATGCATTTTCTGGACTAAGGCAGGCGTGAAGATCCAAACTCAAATATTTTGGTAAACATGATTTCTCTTTTAATACTTTTTTTTATACGAGTAAGTAATTAGGAATAAATTTTTAAACTCAGTTTTAAAACTGTTGTTATAAATTAGAATTTCATATTTCCACTTTTGTTCTTATATTAATAAACAAAAGGTGTAGAACTGATTTTATCAAATAATTTTATGAATTCATAATTCTTATGAATAGAAAATTCCAAAATTGTCACATTAAGTCTAATTTCGATTGCGTTTAGTTTAGGTGTACTAACGTCCCGTTGTAAAGCAACACTAGGGCTATTTTGGGATGGACCTCGTAATTTTGAACCGCTGTCAGATGACGAGGACGACACATGAACTGGCACCCCCTCCCCTCTCCACACCACACCAGTGGGAGGACGTTTGGTCCTGACGGATTTAACGTGCAACAGACTCTCTTACACAACGGTTCTTCGGTGGAATCGGGTTTCGAACCCGAAATCCTATGACTCAAGACTTTAGCACCAGACCACCGTGGCCCCAAATTTCGATTTCTGATGATGGCTAAGTGTAAATGGATTTCAAGTGAAATTTTTTATAAATTAGTTTATAAAAAAAACAATTATAAAATAGTGACTGCAAACATAAATCACATTGCTGGAGTAAATGTCTTCGGTTTTACATCTAATATTTAGAGGAACCTGTCATTACTGCTTTGATATTGATTTTGTCATATTACATCTGAATCAAAACACTAGTTATAACTAACACAAACAAATTCAAATTTGTCTATTAAGAATCTACCTGAATCGATTTAGCTTGGTTTGCTTCGATTATTTGCAAAAATGTAATTTGATTAAGTACCAAATCACTTTACCATTTTTTTTATATTCTGCTATCGCGTCAAGTAATTTTCTGTCTTTAAAAAAGTAAATTTCAAAATTAAATTGCCAAGAAAATTTTGTAATCTAACCACAGTAGCAAGAAAGGACTACCTTCTTTGCTGAAAAGTTCCCATTGTCAATACAAAATTATTTTAATAACCTTTTTTACGAAAACATTTTAGGAAATGCTTGCTATCTTCGAATTCTTTTAAATGAATAGAAATGTATTGTACCATCGAAAAAAAATCGAACTTTCAATTTCGGTCTCATATGATTACGTGTACAGCTATTCGGGAACTATATAATATGCGTCTGTTTACTACACATAATTCTCCTGGGGACACCTAGAAATGAGGGTGAGAAGCTTCCGGCATAGTGGTTGGTTTTCGTCACCTTGGAAGGTACACGAAAAGAGGAGGGGGGGGGGGGTGTCTGGCTTCTCCCATCGATATTGGAACGTACTCCAGTAGGAAAGGGTTGTACTGAGGCCGGTGATGGCCTTTAGGAATCAACCGCAGTTCCCGCCAGATTGCTGTATCGGCGGTCCGGTATTTTCTTTCAGTATTTATTATCCGTGTGCTTTCGGACGAGTCAGAGAGCCAGTGATATGACTTACTGTACAGAATGTCTAGAGACTGATATTTGAAAATAAAAGTAAATTATAATTATATATATTATTTTGCAATTAAATATGCAACTATCAAATCTCTTATAAAACAAAATAGATTTTATAAATTTGTCCACCTAATATATACATATATTTCGCCTTCCATAAAATTATTTTTCCTTAAAACATTACTTTCTTATATCGTCGGTAGGTAAATATTTATCAAAACTTTTATTTCGAAAAACTTTTCTTTTCGGATAGCATTCTGTTTTCAAAAACATTAAATGATTCCATGAAACCCAGAATAAACAGTAATTTTCTTCACATGTTCCAAGATAATTTAGAAGTGAAATGCAGACCTCTATGCTTTTATTTTTCTATATATTCCCAATCCCATACTACTTTTATGCATTTTATACAACAAATAGTAAACAATTGCCGAAGCAAATTGCTGAAAGGTACATTCTCTCCCAAGAGAAGCATCTCTCTACGCCTACTCTGGATTTGAATACTGTTTTTTTAAACGTAGACGTTTATATTAAAGGATTCTCGTCTTAAATGGATGTATTCCTTACATTTTTCTGTGATTGTTTGCCTGAAGGCACACAGATTCCAATCCCATTTCAGATGTCTATTTCATTTGAGGATAGTAGATTTTAAATATATAAATGAATATTGCATCATGAACACTGAATTATATATGATAATCGAAAAGTTGAACTATTCAATCGTAATAATGGACAAAAATATCTCCAACAAAGCATTCGCTTTATTTACCTTAATTTTTATATAAGTAGCAACATATTTTTTTCACTTAATCTATTAATGATTCAAATACTATTTTTTTTTCCAATATTTTATTAGTTCACTCATATCACCACATTTTTCCTATAACATCTATTTGCCCTCTGTTTTGTTTGCAACATCCTATAATTTTATTCAATGAATTTCAAACATGGAATTGTGCGCCATAATTTATAATCTTATGAAAATAGAAATTTATTCCACAGAGGGGGGATATAAAAACACTGATATGCATTTTTATCACTGAAATCAATCAGAAATTGAGACAGGTGTGCTTCAGAAAAAAAATATTTTAAATAAAAGAATTAAAATATTTGCCTTTAACATAATCACGAAGATTGCAGGTTAAGAGATGAAATAGAAATTTTTTATAAACTAGCACAATTTTATTGAATAACTCGTACTTAGCAAATCAGGGAATCATTTGCTCTTATATCAAATGTTTTTCCAATGGTATAAATTTGGATGAATATGATTTTTAACTGCAGAATTTAAGAAAGTTTGTTAATTTATTCGACTAATTGCCTCCCCCACGGGGGGCACCTCATAAATGAGGATGAGAAACTTCCAGTATGGCGGTTGGTTCTCGCCACTCTTGTGAATTCAGTAATTATGGGTGTCAGCAATTTCTTATCAATGTTGGGACATGCTTCCCACGGGAAGGGTTGTACTGTGACCGGTGATGGCCTTTAAAACTCAACCAGACTTCCCTCCAGAGTTTCTGTCGCTGCGGTCCAGTCAATCAGATTTGATCCGAAAGCTTTAATTTGGCGCAGTGGAATAGTCAGTGTAGTTATTCGATTGAGTGCCACAGGTTTTCGAAATGCGAAAATTTCGTTTCGTCGAAAATGTAAAATTATGGTGCTTCTTAATTCCTTAAACGAAAAATGACAGTTCACACTATTGAGATTCTCAATTTCCAAGTTTAAAACTGCCATCAGCTTAATGGTGGTTTGAATTCTGTTAAAATCAATGCACATTTCCAAGATAAATACGCAATCAGTCAAATTCTATTTCATTAGTAGCTTGGGGAAGGAATAAATGGCGTACGATCGAACCATGCGACTTGAAGGCATTATTACCATGTATATTTATTCGTATAATAATAAAAATATCTCACAGTTGTTAAACTTTTAATACTATCTAGCGTTCCTCAGATTTATTCATTTGATATATATGCTTTAGCTTCTTAGATTTTTAAACTCTAATACGATGTGCTTGGTTTTCGGAACTTTATACTAAAAATAACTAATTTTGAATAATAATTTGTTATAGATAGAGTTTAGTTTAGTTGGATTAATCACCTCTTTGAATCAATACGAAGGATAATTTTGACTTCATCATAAATTCATGTTCGAACAACAATACTTAGAATTTTTTTTTCTTTCTCCAAATTTTCACATTATACTAACACGAGAAATTTTGACTTATTTTTGTACTTAACGTGCATACAGTTTACGTGTGCTAGAGATATTTAGTGGAATCATATTCTCCCATCCTAAATAATATTCAGTTTGGTTAAATTGAAGAAATATATAAAATGTTGATTTAAAATATTTTTATCCAGACTTTAAAGAAAATGAAAAAAGATTTTTACAAAATTATTTAAAATAGTATTGCAGAAATTAATTTCAAATTTCTCTGAGTAAAAAGAATACATAATTTTGAATCTTTTGCTCTGTTGAAGAAAGAACTCAAAATCTTTAATAATTTTAGAATTAATATTTATTTATTTATTTTTTTAAACAGAAAATATGTAAGATGAAGGATCTTTTTTATTTAAATGCATTAAAAATATTTCCTTTAATGACACTTAAGTAAAAGTATAACATCTTTTCTACCTATTTTAATCAAATAAAATATGTAAAACACTGTTTTATTGAATGTAAAACCTTGAAATATTTATCTTCACCATCAAACACCTGAAATATCTACACATTACTATCAAATTTCAAATACTTTTTCATCCAGTTATATTAATTGTCTCATGCTCGTGAAAATTTTAAATTTTGAATACTCACATATCTTCCATCTGGAACATCTATTTTAATATTTTTGTAAAATTTAAAACTAAGTTAATTGAGGTCTCTGATAATTTTCTATAACAGTAATACCAACTGCTACGGGATTTCAAACAGAAATTAGTTTCAAGTTTCTGTTACATTTATAATAATGACTTATAAATGGGTGTCTATAAAGTCTTTAACAATTAAAATAAAAAAACCATTTCAATATTTATGTAAAGGAATTAAAAAATAAAAAGAACTGTTCGTATTTAATTTATTCGATTATTTGGATAGTAAATATGAATGAGCACTTTCAACTTCCTTCTAATGTTCGAGATTGATTTGATAAATTTAATTTATATAATAACCTCAGTTTAATTATATAACCTCAGGATTTCTTTGCCTATTATTTTTATAACTAGCTGTTTCCATGCCGACCGAGTTTGATATTAGTATATTCCAATATAAAAGCAACAGCATTTGGGTCTATCATGCAATTTTTACCTTTCCCAAAGGAAGCCATATTTCAGGACAAATTTCACAAAGTCTTCGAATTATCTTGGCTTTACGGGGTGTTGAATAAGATAAAAGTATGTAAATTAGGAAATAAGTGGGCCGTTTAATACAAATTGGTAAAGTCTGGCTTGGTGAAGCCATGGCAAATGTCACCGAACCAGGAAGGCATGCATTTAAATCAGGGATTTTGGGGAGTTATACTGGCTGAAGCCCTAATACATTTGGGATCACAGGATGCTGTTAATTATAATATTACGCATGGTCTGTTTCTCACGATTAATCACTTGAAGAGCTACAGGGGAAGGTTCGTATGCACTGTTAAGATGGGAACGTTTTCCAGGCGGTTAAAACATCGATATTCCTTATCTTCGAATGCCTGTTTCATAAAATATACCATTCGCATAATGAAATTTTAATAAGAATCATTGTACTAAATGTTTAGAAAAGGCCAACAATAATTGAGAAAGATGTGCTTCCATCAATTTTGATAAAATATCTGTCCAAGTTTTGTAAAAATGATTTATGAACGAAATGTTTTGGTGAATCCTGAATGTGTATTTCATATTTTTCCATGAATTGAAATAATTCATTTTATTTAGCCCGTTACTGGTGACGGAAATCAAAATGACACCGCATTGTGTCATTAGCTCTGCTTATCACGTGATATTTTGTCCTCGAATACAACCATTTCCTCAGTATCTTCAAGTTTTTCTTTCAGTAATAATTTGACCTTAATATGAATACGTATGTATAACCGAGTTATTCTTTTTCAAAGTTTTTGTTGTTATTTATGGAGAGATTGACTACGTCTCTTAAACTGCTTATAATTTGAATAATTCAAAAAGAATTAAGAAATATTCTTAAATCAATATTGCCAAATATTATATTTTTTTGTATGTTAAAATTCTAACAGTTATTAACATTAGTTTAATTCTGTAATATCTAAACGAAGTAAAAACTCATTTAAAAGATTGTTTAGATTTTTCTTCTAACATCTTTCCAACATTTAATATTATAACTTAACATTTTTAATATCAATACTATTAATATTTTTGATAAATACATGATTTCCAAACTGTGTTATGTTTCTAAATAATTTTTTAATTAATTCCAATATTGTTTTATAAAAAAAAGAAAAATCAAGAATATTGTCATTTTGATTCCACGTGTCTGGCCGCATGAAGATATTCATGTCTCCAGTTACGGGTTAAAATGTGCATTACCTACAGAAATTCAAACAGTTGAAACTTACAAAAAATTGTAAGCTTTCATATTGCACCAAAATAGTACATAGATAGTATTGTACTATCTAGCAGATAAAGAACGAGAATGGAGATGGTGGAATTTTCGTTTCCTTGAATTCTCCTTAAGATTGGAAATAAAAAGATGTTTAAATATACTAAACATTGAGCACGAGAAAAAAATCTAAAGAAAATAAAATATTTTCTGAATACAGTAAGGAACATTTAAAAAATTAAATAGATTTATTTTTAAAATATATAAATGGAAAATGTCGCTATCTAGTCCATAAATCCAAGTAGTGAAATGTAATCAATTTTTAACTAAGTGACTTGAATGAAAATAAATTCATTTAATGCGAAATGCTTGAATGAATAAATGCATTTTTCAGTTTCACGTGACCAAACCTAACTATTTCTATTTGTTGGCATTATTATATATGTTTCTCATGCAATTTCTGATTTTGAAACAATAAATCCAAGTAACAAATGTTGTTTCTAGTCTTACGAAACTAAAAATACGTGGCGAAATCTAAAATAACACTGACTTTCAAGCTACAAATGTGGAACAAATTGAAATTTGCTAAAGGAATCTTTATGAAAATTTAGTTATGATATTTACAATTTACAAAAGTAAGTATTCGTTTTAAAAATAATACTTTACGCTCAAAACTGTTTTGCAATCAAGGGAAGATTGATTGCAAAAGAGTCCCAACAAGTACATCAATGCACATCTGAAAGATTTGAAAAAGAAATATTACCACAACAAACCTCAAAAGATCGAGATATTTATCCCTTTATACTACCATGATGGATTCTATGCACTGTATTTAGCCTTTGAATATATAAATAAATCATTCTTAATCAATACGCCAAACAGCAAAAAATTGCCAATACTGCTGAAACGAGATGTAGATGGAAGATTCAGTTCTAAGTCATTCTTGCAACATCCCAGTCTTTGAATGCATCGTTAATGAAAAGAAGTTTGAAGACTTCCACTTGTTTTTAAGATGATTTGATTCCTAATCATCTGAATAAAAAATCTTTTATAGAATTCCAGCTATTTTTCAGATCATTTATTTTCCATCGATGAATACGTACCAAATTAAATCATGACTTCTCAATAATTATATTATGCTGTGGGTTTTCGTTGACTGAAACCTGAAAGTCGGAAATTGAAACGGAACTTATTTAAAAATTCGAATATAAAAACTATTTCTAGAAATGATTCACCAAGAAAACAACTTCATAGGAAACAAAATACTAAAATTTTATTTTCAATATTGGAATATTCCAACGAATATTCAGTAATTCATTTGTACAAATAAATTAAGAAAAAACAAATAAAAAATACTTTCAATAAACAAAGCTAATTTTTTTCCTTCAGATCTAAAAATTTTTTTAATTATTTAGATTTTTTTAAGTATTGTCCGTGGTACTTTTAATATTTTTTTATATATTGTAATATAAAAGCACTCATTTTCAAAATTAAATTTTAATCTCCACTTATGTTTAAAAACAAGTACTCAAGTTTTAATCATTTTTTATACAACATAAAACCTCGAAAGAATTTTTAATATTAAACAAATTGATCTTCAATGTCAATGAGATAATAAATATTCTTCTTTCCAACATTTTGTCTGTTTTAAAAACGGTTTACTAAAGAAATCTGGATACTACCATATTTGATTTCGTAGTACTGAATACGAGTGATGGAAACGCATTTTTTGATTAATAAATACTAACAATTATAATAATAGGAACGAAACATTCATTAAAAACATCTTTATTTTCAAATCGTTTGTGTAAAAATATTTGAAAAATCTGTTTTATAGTTTCGACTTATATAAGTAACAAAAATGAATTTGTTCCGGTTTTATCGATATAGGTTTATAATTTTCATTTACCTTTTATTAGGAAAATCATCCAATATTATATTTCAGAATAAGCAAATCAAACATTAATGTTAAACTAATCAGCAATAAATGGTTGCGTGATTCCATATATTAACTAACCAAAGACAATTGAGTGTGCTTTCAAAAATCTTATTTTTGAAATATAATTTTTCAGTACGATGCTTTAGTAGTATGTTAAGAAATGTAGGCTGCTAAATGGGTGCATATACCACATAATGTCGTATCTTTGTAAGGAAATATCATTCCTTTCGAAAGTTACTTTAAATTATCAAGCTTTGGTGATGAAATCGATATTGACACTTAAAGATTTTATTCCGTGTGAGAAATGCTGAAATGATTCTTGCAATATATAACTAAATCGAAGAGAATTGAAAACCAGATTTCAAAAAGTAATGACAAAACTCTGGTAATGTATTACAAAATTAAAAAAAATTATTAAAAGTCAGCATTTGAAAATTACTGGCATGTCTTTGTCAATATATTTCGAAACCAAAAAGAATTAAAACTAAATATTTGTAAATTTCAAACATTCTGACAACATAATATGAAATAAAAAAAATATTCTGACAGCATAATACGAAATAAAATATTGAACACCAGGATTTCAAAAAGCTGCTATGACCTTGTTAATATATTGAAAAAACCAAATGGATTCAAAGTAAATATCTGAATCATCACTCACACTCATTCTGATCTTTTTTTGTATACCAGGTATTATAATCATCTCAATCCTTTTTTCTTTCTTGCAATGAGTATTATAATCAGAAAAATATTCCGCTTTAAAATTTTATTGAATTTCCATATCTTAAGACTCTCAGTGAGTTAAAAATTAATTTTTGGAATTACTATCTGCTTGTAGGTCAATCTAGCCATAAATAATATAATGCCACAACATAGCAAGTTGGAAGAATGATGTTTGAAGTTGTGACCTCCCAATAAAAGTGTGCATTCCTATCAAAGTTTAGCCTAGATTCATCAATCATTTCTGCTTTAAATTAATGTTCAAGTAAACATGAGAACTCAAAAAAGCAGCGAATAAAGTAAATAAATATAGAAATTCATTTTTAATAAATTATATCACTAGATAACTTCAGTCATTTTGCGTAAAATTAAAGACAAACATTCAAAAAATAAAATGGAGTCTGCCTAGATTAGTTTCCCTTCCTAATCCCAGATGACAGCTCATTCCTGTTGTCTTTAAAGTTATACAGAAGAGATTTTTTTCTAGTCAGTCAAGAAAAGAAAAGAAAACGTTCACGTGGTGTGAGCGATCAGTAGCTCGCGAGGAAAAGTAGAGAAAATTTATTTTAACAATTACACCGAAACCCAGAGAATTTCTTGTGAAATTAGTAGTTTATAAAGAGAACTGTCTTTAAGTGACCATTATATGCAATTGCTTATCGGAAATTGTATAAAAACAAGGAGTGGTTCGATGTGAATAAATGGATGACTAGTCAGGAAAACTGTTTCCTTATTTTTTGCATAGAATCTTCCATTTTTTTTTTTTTTTTTTTTTTAAACAGGAGAACAGAGTATGTACTCACGAACAGTGCAGAAATACTGCATTAGTGAAATGTTTCCTATAATCTACAAAATGAATGAAATGTACATAGCTCCAGTTCCAGGTAGTAAAGCAAATGCTTCCAAGTACAGTATTTAATTCATGCTTCAAGAGCAATATTTAAAAGAATGTAAATAACAAATTTAATGAAAATTAATTCCATGTCACCCGATTTCAGAGATTATCACAAAACTAATTTTTAAGCCAAAAAATTTAATTTTAGCTCATAAAATAGGAGTATAAGTAGTGTAACTCCTTTGATAAATTAACATCTGTAGTAATTTAATTCCAAGTGCTAATATTAAAAATAAACTTTTTACTATAAAAAACCTAACAAAATTTTGAATTGCAATATTAAGTATTTTTATTAGAATATTCTCAAACGCCATATCCCATGATACAGTTGAAGTAATTTAAAACACTAGAGATTTAATCAAGTTGTTAATATTTTATTCAAAGAAGGCAGGCAGCATTGAAATGAAGTGAAATGATTAAGAGGATTTCATGCTGAGTGCTTTTTCATAGCAAAAAAAAAAAGACTTTGGAAGATGAGTTTAATCCTCTTTCTATTAAAAAAACTGAAGAATGGACGGTTGACGGTTTTAGAATTTATTAGACTAAAATTAATAATAATAATGCATGCGTATTTGTTAATGATTACTCGCAATCATTGAATTAGAAATGCAATATTTGAGATGTTTAAAATTTGTTATACAAAACTGTACATTTTAAAGGAAAACAGATTGTTCTTTGTATTTTATCAATAAATAAATAAAATATTAATTATTCAGTCAATTAGCAGCCACTGCTTAAATCTTCTTACTTTTGCTTCAATCGAAAATCTAAGTCGTCGTAATTATTTTTTATATCCTTCGCATGCCTGCTGCAATGTAAAGTTATTAGAATCACTGAAGAGTTAATAAAATTTATTTTAAAGTCTTGTTTCACTTTCAAAATTCCTTTTGAATTTTATACATTTCAAAATTGAAGATTTTATTTTTAGTTGCAAATACATCAACATATTTTTTTTTCTCTTTTAATTAGTTTCACTTCACGTAAAATCCTGTTACTCTTGAAATCACAATGAATATTTAAATAAATGAATAAGAAATTTCTGTTCCTAATAGAATTCAGGAAATGATAAAAAAATAAATATTCTACTTTCAAAAGAATATCGCTTATAAATGCAAAAAAATCATCAGTAAAAATTGCAACATATGTCATTTTTACATTCTTTTGTCATATTAGGCAGCTTCCGTTTGTTACAATAACATAAAAGAGTTTATTGCTACAATATGCAGGTATAAAAGTTTCAAGAAATAAAAAACTGTAATTAAAAAGGATGCCATTTAATATAATGTCATTCACAAATGTATTCATATGTTAAAAAGATTTATTATTTTCTATTATGGAAAATGGAATTAACATTTCTTTATTTTGTCACTTTTCTCAATTAGGAAATGTATGTTTTATGTCATTTTTTTTCTCTTATTTAGAGTAAAACCTTTATATTTCATTACTCATTGAGTGCCATTTAAAATTATTTGTTCTTGAAAAAAAAAAGTTAATAATTTGTGATCTCCAAGATAAGAAGGTCCAAATATTTGTAAGGAAATGCAGATTCTTAAATAATATTGCATTATTAATTAGTTTTCAGGGTATTTTCTATTTCACTTGCAACATATATTTTATATTTTTTTAAACAAAACCAGGCAGAAATTCTGAGAATATTCTTTTTTTTATAATAGAAATATTTGATTCAATCTCTATTGAGAAACTTCATAGGAAATATATGAAGTTTCCCAATGTGATTAATTTTGTAATATTTAATATATTGCATTACTGAACCGTTCAAAAAATTTTTATATTTAGATATCACTCAAATCCTAATCATATAGGAATCAGAATATTTTTAATTATATAATATTTGCACTTTATAAATTCCACTAGTTGCAAATTGTATATTGGAAATTTTTCTTGCTTTATTACAGTAAATAACATATAGCTTCATATCATGGAAATCCTCAAATGTATAAACAATAGTGTTCCGATTACCTTATTGTTTTTTGCTATTTATTTCAATCGCTACTTATACATGCGTATCAGATCAATTTATGAACAATTTTTTCTTTAAATATATTTTTACTTTGCATTTACTTCAAAAGTTTTATGCTAATACTCGTAATATTCTATTTTCTGGGTGTTTTTTT
Source organism: Argiope aurantia (assembly GCA_026543865.1). Taxonomy (NCBI): domain Eukaryota; kingdom Metazoa; phylum Arthropoda; class Arachnida; order Araneae; family Araneidae; genus Argiope; species Argiope aurantia. The sequence continues at coordinate 145,862 of JAPMOR010110627.1, read as the reverse complement.
TTTGGGGGGGGCATGATTTCAAAAATTTCCCATTTTAATTTTCATACGCGACTATTTTTCTCTTTCGAAACACCGCATTCTGACTAGCTCTGAAATTTTTGCAGGGATAGGAAATGTATTTATCCTTATCCATTCTCATGAATATACTCTCATTTTTAGATTTGGTATTTATAAGGGAAACGAATCAATTAATAGTATCGATAGTTTATTTCTATTTTTACAAAAAAAAGCATGCAAAACATTGATATTTTATCAAAATAATTAAAAATATAAACATCAAAACACGGTATTATGCTTTTATATATTCTTCAAAATTGAGAGAATAACTAAAGCAATTCTTTATTACAAGCAGAAAAAATTTATATAAAACAGTTTCTTAAAAATGAATAGTTTTTGCAAGCATTAACGTATACTTTAAAATCTATTCGGCTGTCATTTTTATTTAATGAACCTTGAATAGAATCAAAATCAAATGAGGCACATTTTTTACTGGAATATATCCCTTAGAACCATCATTTAATTCATTTTTTTCGCTTGTAAAATAATTAGATTCTCACTTAAAAATTATTCAATCAGTAAAGTAAGTTTTGTTCGCATAGCGATGGCTGCTCAGCAGGATATAATTAATTTGCATCCGAAGTAAACGGTTGAACTATCTTATAGGTTGCAAAATATACATAAACATGTTATGTAATATAAACAACAGACTATCAAAGGCTAGATAAAGATTCTGTCCTCACTTTGTAACCTTCTCCTGCATGAAATATATAAAGAGACAGAATGGAAATCGTTAAGAAAATCCAACTTTCGATTTTGACGAATCTCTACGTTTCAGATCTGTCCAAGACTGAACAATAAGTTTTTGCAATTATGTCTACCTATTTGATTTCCACTCTGTCTGAACACAGTAACTACTAAGAGCTTTCAGTGAGGTGAGTAATTTTTTAAGCGGTTTTTACTTGAAATATGTACACACTTTGTTTTATATGATTTCGAAAGTAATTCATTCAGTGTAATTCTATCTCTTTCGCTGTACAACACATGTTACCACTATATATATATATATAAAAAGTAGAGTTAGGTTGGAATTAATTTATATTTAAAATGAAACGTAAATATACGTATATTCTTAACCAAATCTATCGAAGAGTTGAATTAATTAAATGAACTAGATCAAGATTTGAATCAAAAAATCAGAAAAAAATACATAAATTGAAAGCAGAAATTTAAAGCAGAATGCATACTCGAAAGTATAAAAATGCATTTATGTCAACGAAATAAAAAAAGAAACTTTGCTGATACCTCTGAAGAAAACAAAACATGTATAATTACCTGAAGAAAAAGAGCAGAAAAAATACAGAATATCTTTAGATAAATGCTTTAAAGATTTTGCTGAGACAGTAAGAGTGCGAATCGTAATTTTCCTTTTTCGCCTAGTGAAAATTGAAAAACAATTTTGAAACATAATGGACTTCGTGAGTTCAGCAAAGGCATAACTCGAAACAACTAATAGTCACGTTCGGGCATTTTAGAAACTCATGAGGTCTCTTTGCTTCCTGCCACTACTTGGAGACAAATTGTAAGAAGAGATTAATAATGGACAGAAACAAAATTCCACAAGATAAATGTTTATTAAAATCAGCTATGTTTGCATGTTCTAGAGTTTAGTTATTTTTATTTGAATTTAAAAATACTTATGCATTTTTTTACTTATATTATTTTATCTACCAATTAGATGATATAGATAAAATAGGATAAGAGAAGAGAGCAACAAGTACCAAGTTAGAAACATAAAACCTACCCAATAATGAATTGCAAAATATTGTTAAATACAGATAAAATTTAATTTTTCTTATTTAAAAAAAGATTAAACGAATTGTTATAAAAGAAATTCATTATCTTTTCATCTATAGAAACTCTATAACCATGCATTTAAATGTACTGCAGCAATGATAATGCATTGAAAAAAATTTTATTTGTTGAATTTCTAATTTTCTAAAACATCTACTATAGGATGTTTTTTTAACAAATCTGTTGTTTTTTATAATATTAGGACAATTTTAAAACTAAGTGTATTTTAAATGGTGTAGTAAAGCATACTTTAAAGAAAAATAATTTATTAAAATGGCTCTGATTACATGCTAACGAAAAATACATATTTATTTATAGAAAAGATTTACTAGTTCTGATTATACATAATGATTATTTAAATGATGTATGCAATTTTGATTTTTTCATTTAGCTATTAATCAGATTCAAATAAAATATCTGTTAATACACAACATCTAGATAATAATAGAAGCAGTAACCATAATCTATAAATTAAAAATGAAGTGAATTAGCACAAATTACATACTTCGAAATTTATATAAAATAATGCATAAATGATTAAAGTTTATCTGAGAAAACGTACAAATAATATGAAGAGTGACTTTTATTAAATATAAAGAATACCAATTTAAAATAGTTCAAAATGTAAGTTATAGTATAATGTACTCACTGTACATTATAATGTATATTAATATATTTCAGTATGTGGTATATAACTTGTTCAGTATGAATCAAAACTAAAAAGGTATATGCTCAAATAGTTTACCGCATGAATACAGATATTACAACTCTCATTCTCTAATAAAAAATTTTAAAACTGATTCCATTATTGCTTTTTATTGTGAAAAATATATAATTTTCAATAAAAAAATGAAGTTAATTTTTGTGAATTATTGTTCATATAAATATTTTTAATAAAGATTCAAATGAAAAGAATTGGTGTTCACTTTCTAGTTCTCAAGGCAATACTGTCTTAAAAACAATTAATACGCTTGTTTTCTTAATTTAAATCCACAATAGCATGCGTTTAATCTTTCATAAATATTTCTATTATTTTTTTTTACATTTAAGCTAAATACATTCCAAAAACAATACAACTATTGCTGTTTTGAATTTACAATTTCTAAAAAGGATTATTAGGATCAATAAAATTCAACGTCGTTTCAGGGATTTTAAATAATGATTTCATTTTTTGGTCAAACTTATTTTAGAATTATTTACAAAACAATTTTAATGCAGTGGAAACAAAGCAATCGCCAAAACAAAATTACATCTCGTTTTGTTTTTCCAATAATTATTGTGTACTAGAAAAATTAAATTTCTTAGAGTAATAAATTTAATCACAAATATCTCTAGCTTTTTTTGTTTATTTAATACTACAAAATATATTTAAATATAAAAAAACTAAGATAATATATATGAAATCTAACAAGGCACAATGTAACAGCTATCGAATATAATAATTAAGAATTACAATCTAATTAATATGCATCACTTCCTAGTATTTCTAATAATTACCGCCATTGTAACATTTACCTATTCTATATATTTTAATGCTGAAATTTTACCAAATTCCTTTGAAATGCACTGAATTCAAAGTCTGGTGCATTCTACAATATTAGTTAAATATTCCTCAGAAATATTCGCTTTACCCTGAATTATAATCGCAAATAACTTGTGTTTTATAGCTACAAAGAAATCCTTTCTAAATATTTTTAATATATTCTGTAGTGAAATATTCATTACATCATATTCAGTACTTTATACTAAAGCAAAAATCGCCGAATTCTGACACTTCGAATTCTGTCTCTTCATATGCTTTTGACAGAAACCAAATGAAGGATATCATTTTCCATTCATATTTTATACGAAGTAGAACTTAATTGACTACTTTTTGTTCAATAATCCCATAGGACGTTATACCTTGTAATATAAAAATTCCTCTAGAGGCCAAATATAAAAGAAAAATTGATTGCGCCTTTATTTATTAAAATAGAATGAAGAGGCTAAGTCTGTGTGTATTGAAACTCCACTATAAATGGGAAATATATTCTCAATAACACAAAGTAATTATAAAACGGTAATGAATATTCTAAATACGATGAACACATCAGTATATAATGTTCCGTTTCTCGGAAATTGAAACTTGCTAATATCATTTGTGTAATAATATCCGTTCCCCCGAAAGATACTTTGTAACAGAAGTAGCTTTGTTTTAATGAGGAAGAATAATTAATCGAATATCGAAAAACATTTTGTAGTTCTTGGATGAACGGCTGTCATTCCATCTATATAAACAAAAGGATACAGGTCTAGATAAAATTCTTAAGACTTGACTTAAGTATCATTTGATTTAAACCACAAATCAAAATAAATTGAACAAAATCGAAACATTAAAAATTTTTCAATTTATTGCCGTAAATAGCCTATCCGAAAGCATATACTACTCCAATAATAATCTTAATCCCCCCTCCTCCGTATAAAATTGTGGAGGCTGCATAACATAGCAAATGAATTGAATGGCATTGGCAATAATAAAAGAGAACTGAAGAAATACTTTGGAGTGAATCCACCATTTTTACTGAATCTATTGCAAGAATATGTATTTTGAATACATTTGGATATTTAGTTATTTTTGTATTCCGACTCATTTAACATTTAACAAGGCACTAGCTATTGTCACAAGACAATGTAAACTGAATTTCATTGATTTAATTCTTTCTAGGGCCGTGGGAAGTATACTTCCCACCAAATTTATCAATCTTCGTATGAATTTGGCATAAGTTCAGACAAATTTTTTTTAAAAAAAGACCGAAACTTTGATGCTTTAGTTCTTTATTTTACACAAAATAATGCATCTTGATTTGATACTTAATTATTAATTAACCAAATTAATTAATTAAATTTATCTAAAGTTAATGAATCCCTTTTCTTATTCTAATTTCAAACCTAAAAATATTTTAACATTATGACTAGAAAAAAATGGCCTTTTAAAGGATTAAGTCATTTTGTTTATGAATTATTGAATTTAAGTGCGTGCGAAAGTGTAGATCGATAAACGTACCTTTTTGTCAGATTTAGTTCAAAATTTGATCTATATTTTAGATGCTAATTCTCTGTACAAAATTTTACCCACCCAAAGCTGAGTTTTCTAGTTAACCAGTTCACTAATAAACACGTTTTTCTCAATCGATCGAAAGAAGGATTTGTTATAAATCTGCACTTGCAGTCTCGAAATCCCAAAACCTAATTTGATATATTTAAGCCATTGCGTTTTTGAATTATTTCATTTACATGCTTCTGAAAGTACAGACCGATAGATGGTCAATACACCGTTGGATTTAACTAAAAATTTGACAGGTGTCTACATGTCTATATTACAGATATTAAATATGCACACAGAATCATATCTAGCTCTCATCGCTTTGTAGTTACCCTGTTAACTTATATACGAACAGGCGGACAGAAGGACTTTCTCTGTACAGAATTTACTCAAAATTTCATTGAAATCAGGAAAATTTGGATTAGAGACCGTTTACTTAATTTCAACTTTAACTTAAAGCGTTTTTTGAGTTATCTTTGTCATAGAAAGATATTTTCCTAAAATGTGTTTATCTATCTCATTGAATTCTGAAAGGCAGAGATTCGTCAAAATATCAAATTCGAATTTTATTTTAGGTTTCTTATACTTTCCCTATACTATATATGCGAGGAAGTAAAAGTGGGTGATACTTTGAAAGCTTTCACAGCTTCAAATTAACTCAACTATATAACTTCAACTATATACTCAACAAAAGATAATTGTACAAAGTGAGTTCTATTCTTGTTGAAATACTGTTGAAGGACTGAAATTTCATCACAAATATTCCATTAGCTTAACTCCTACCTGATGTTTACTTTAATTATCTTCATATTAAATTATTTCAGACTTGCTACATGGCATCTTGGCTGATAAAATTACGTTTTCACTTTCCAGACTTTCAAATTAATGTTTAAGAATTTCAGACTGAAGTGCTTATTAAAGCTTTGAATCTATGAAATATTGAAAGGAGAGTTTTAGTTCATAAAAGTTCACGAGATAAATTTGCAACAAATTATACTAGCTCAATTGTCTCAAGTTTTGATTTATAGTAATAAATTAAAATTAAATGGCGTATTTAAATAATACTACATGGTGAAAAGAATGTTGAAATACAGGAGAAATTCATATTTATAATTTACAATATCTTAAATCGATAGCAATTTGCTCAATTTTTCAGAAAATTGTTTTATTTTGGAAAATTTGATTAACGATTTGGTAATGAACTACTGAAATATTATATCTGAGCATCAGTAATGGTGTTTTTAACTTTTTGAATTTATTATTCATTTGTGCATTGATGTTTATTGTTCAAAAGTATTTTGTTGTAATAGGATTCAAATAGATTGTATGCATAAACAAATAAAGCAATTCCAAGCTATATAATAGCACAAATATTAGATATTAGGAAAAACTGAATTAACTAAGTTTTAATTAATTCGATGGAAAATTTAAGAGGTGCATGTAAGAACAGCATTTTAAATTATTTCAAAAAAATTAAATAACTTTTTATACTTTTGCATAGAACAAATATAAAGGAAGACTAGATTCAACATAAATCAACAGTTAAAAACCTCAGGATAATTAAGAACATTTATTCAACAGAATCCCTTTAGTAATGTGATACAGATATTAGTAACATAGTGATATGAAAATTTTTAATTGATTATTGTAAAATATTAGAAATATTCTACTACATACCAATGGAATGAAAAGACAGTTGTAAGCAACACATAGGCATGTGTTTTAATTTGAAAATACATAAATAAGGAAGACAATTTAGGAATAAATTAAGAAATCTGAATTTTAGTTCGTTTCTTTTACATATATAGTCCTTGAATTTCAAATGAAAATATTTTTTACAGTAATATAGGCATCATTTGCATTACATAACAATTTTTACTATAAAATAAATGAACAGTGTCATGCAATTGTGGTTTCATTGTTTTTGTTTGCCTTATTTGCACAAAAGGCTTCAGTAACATACTATGTAAACGCTCTCTTTCGACTACTTTGGGAATTATTTTTTTATACATGGGAAAATCCAAATTCCTCTGATTATATTCACACAAATCGAAATTTTTTCTGAGCATTACTTTTATTTTTTATCAATTTTGAAAAAATATTATAAGAATATTTTCCGACAATATTTATCACACATAATAAATATAAAATTTAATCTACAAGAGCCCATCACGCTTGCAAACGAAAAAAATTAGCTTTTATCAAAGTGGTGTCATTACGCTGAAAAAAGTTCAGATTAAAAAATTCATTCCGACTACAAGCTGAACCCCAAAACCATAATGTTCAGCATATATGTATTTGAAATGAAATAAATACGAAAAATGATATTTTTTAACAAACTAAATGAAGAATGTTTGTGACATATAAACTGTGTTTATTAATAATTTAATTATTTCGTGTTATTTAAGGCAAATATAGTTTAATATATTAAGGCTATCTACTTTAAACAAAGGTAAATGCTAAACAATTAGTATTAAGCATACATATTTAATAAGGAAAATAGTATAAATAAAGCAAATAATTATATTTCATGAAGTTTGGGACAATAAACTGATTTAAGACGTTTAATTTTATTATGATAATCTTTGTTCTTACTTATTTAATAAAATAATCTTGAGATACTAATAAAAAAAATTCTATTAGAATTGAAAATCGATTTGAGTTACGAAAATCCGAATAGTGCTATTTTACAAAAACTCACAATTTTAGACACTCTGAAATTATACCTATTGTCGCGTTCATTTCCTCGGAGCCTAATTAGCATGAAATACCTAAAATATTTCAAAAATAATTTAGTTACAGACGATTGAAATATTTTTTGAATTAAAAATTGAATTATCAAAAACATTTTGATAATTCAATTTTTATTGAATGTGATTCATAGGATTTAAGGACTGCTCAAATTTTTGATTTCATATTTTTCCAGAATTACATACTATTGATTGAAATTAAATATTATTGGCTTCATTTAAAACATTTATGCAATAAGATTTTAATAATTATATAGAATTTTGTATAAAAAATCTATTTATATATTTTATAATTTATACTTTATTAAGACGCTGTATAGGACAATGAATCAAACAGTGTAAGGTTTCTACAACAGAATAATTATATGAATATCATAATTTAAATCTTAAAATTACTTTGCTGGGGAAAACATTAAAGACAAGATGAAATATTTAAGTGAAAATTTTAGCAGCTTATAAATCCGGCAAATCACATGATAGACGTATGCTGCTAGTACTTCAATAAATAAAGCTAAAACTTTGGACGTATTTGAAAATTACTTTATGAAAATCTTGCAATTCATATTGCAATGAAAGACCAAGAATAATACTTAATATTGTACTTTTTGAATTTTCGTAATGTACCAATAATTGTATTTTTAAATCATTGCAAATAAAAAAGTACAGTCATAAGAAAGCTGCACGTTTAACAACATTTCGTTGCGATCCAATATGGTGTAAAGGGACAACGAGAATAGCAAATATAATTAGTTTCATTAATTTAATTTATATGATAGAATAATCAAAAAGTGTTTTAAAACTGGCATTAAAATCTTTATTCAATGAAAATACAACTACAACCACTCGACTCTTAGAGATAGCACTTCATAATTTAAAAACACGATTTATTATTTTGTTTATACTCATTTATTTAATTTCAGATTATGAGATGGAACCAGACTATTTTAGATCAAACATTAAAATTTTGAAAACATGGGAGTATGACAAGAAAGTCAACTAAATAAACATTCACATTTCCTGTTTTCATGATGAATGTGAGGATTCTGTCAGAACTAGTGTAACCAATGTGCCCAGCAAACCAATTAATCTTCGGAGCCATAAGCTTTTGGACCATCAGGTTTTTCCGATTTATATTTCAGAAATTCATAACCTAACCTCTTGACATTTTAACCTTCTGTATTAGAAACAAGGCGTAGTTACGTGCAAAAAATCTGCAAACTGAACAATCCAGCATAACATTTTTAAAATAAATATGAGAAACTCTATATTCATGTGCATTTAATTTTAACTGTCCGCTGTTTGGAGCAAAACGATGTGTTCAGAAATTTCTTCCGATTCTCAAAATATATGTTGGTAAAAATTATTCAAATAATTGAATTGAAAGTTCCTACCTTTTTTTCCTTGGTAGAGCCTTTTCAATTCTTTTATATCCAGTTGCAAATAAAAATCCATTAGTATAATGCACTCGACTACATAGAAAGATGCTGAGCGGTGTTCTAGAAAGAAATATGCATTGACACACAAAAAAAACGAACAATAAGCACTTCACAAAACATACAACCATCAAAAAGAAAGAAAGAAAATATTGCGCATTAACACTAAGTACAGTTCACAGTTATCAGTTTTGGTTTCACGTCCTCTCTTGGAAAAGTCACGTGGTAGTCCATTTTCAACACATTCCATATTGTCGGGGAGGGGTTGCCAAGCTGACCAGCAACAATTAATCGTCGAAAGAATAAGCTTTTGAACTTTCTTGCATGCAGACAACCACCCTGCCACCGCTGAACGTAGCAGGATCGACATAAGCTCTTGGATCATCAGTTTTTCGAATCCTAAATCAAAACTGATTTTGAACGCATAGTCTTCTTCATTTAACCTCTTGGCGCTTCAACTCCTGTGAAAAACAATAAGTGACTACGGAAAAAAATTGGCAAATTGAACAATTCAGCATAACATTTTAAAAAATAAATGAGAGAGACCATATATTCCTAGGCATTTAATTTTAACTATTCGCTGTTTGTCGTAAAACAAGGAATAATTTGAGATCGCCTGTAGTAATTTTAAATAAAAGGTTGATGAATAGGACATTGTTTTATGAAGGTGATGTATTTCATGAATGATTAGATCTTTTTTTTTATATTTAGTGGATTTTTTATATTTTTATATTTAGTGGATTCTAGCTCGAATCCACGATCAAACTTGTTACGCACAAATGGATTAATTTAAAATGCCGCATTGGCATGATGGAGAAATCCGTATTTTTGAATTGGGGTATAATGCATTTAACACAATCGAAAATGTGAGCATGGATCATGATCCGTTTTTTGCTTAAGATCTATGATTAGTTAATCTTAACCCAACGTTTGATTCCAAAACGTGCAATCTAATTGCTGATCAAAATATAGACAACTATCTCGAATAACTCTCTCAAAATTCCGAAACAAAATATCAATCTAAAATCAAAATCAAATTATCAGTTGAAGGATAAAAGCAAAGAATAATATTAATTTTACTATAATTTATTATTATTATTATCATTATTATTATTTTGGGGGAGGCTGTAAAAATCTTTCCAATCCCATGTATTTTTATTAGTTAGGAAACAAGGGGGGTGTAATTAAACAATGACAAATGAAATATAGTTTTATGTACTTATTCACAAAATTATAATGAAATGCTTTAAATCATTTTCGAATCATTATCTTACATAGTATACTAAAAACAACTTCCACAAGTCATATAAAACTTATCGAATTATGTAACAGACCGTACTTGCTATGTCGTCCAATACTTTAAATGTCTTGCTCTAGCCCATTCTAATGTGCCGTATTGGAGGAATGAAATAAAGATAATGAACATCAGTTATTTGTTTATCTACTATAAAAGAAAAGATTTTAGATTGCTTTCGGCTATTTTTATAGTGATTTTTCAGTTTTTATGTATAAACAAATTTGTTTCTTTGGGTGAATATAAGATGTATGCAGTGCTTTGTATATCTCTTTTGCAGTTTTATGGAAGAATAATGTTTCGGTTTTTTTTTTCTCTATATTCCAAGTCACTTATGACCAATATTTTGGAGCAAATGCAAGCTGAACCACATGGATTATCATTCTGCCCAAATACAATCTAAGCATGGTAATTCTTGTTCATTAGTAGCTTGTATTTTATGAATTGTTTATCTTCATTGGGTTCTAAACTAATATCTGAAAAACCCCTTTCATTTTGGTAGTTTTTCTCTAATATTTACCTTATTTCTTGACGATATCCTTTGCTTGTTACTGAAATATGGCTTTGTATGAAAGATAGATGAATTAAGTATAAATTGATTAATAGATTTTACCTTATTTAGGTTATGAATTTAAGTGTTCCGAAACTTCTTTATAGGTGCAGTAGAATTTAATGATACATTTCTTTGATAAACTGTTTTTATGACAAAGAAATGTATCTACATCAGAATTTTGTTGAGGAAAGTGTTCGTTTTTCACTAGTCCCAAAAGTTAAGAATCGCCCACTTATTAGATAGTTTTGCACTTAATATTTATCAAGGCGTCAATTGCGGTGTCTAAGGCGACTTCAGAACTACGATTTTTGAAAGCGTGTTTCAACGAATTTTTGAGAATACTCAGTATGTATTGGATTTCTGTTCTTGTTCATACTGGCCTGAACGGGAAGTTTTTCAGATGGACTGAATAATTTTGGATAAAATTTTGTCTTGCAAATTTCATTTCTGCACAAAAGGTTTAATATACAATGGCATCCAATGATAATTCATTTACATTTTCAGCAGTACTATGTCAAAGCATGTTGAATATTCTGAAAAAATTCCTACTTCATGAAATAGTTCCGTTAGAATTGTGTATAAAAATAAGGCTTCATAGGGTACTTTCTTGGGGGATTTCAGGGGAATTTGCAACTCCAGAAGACAAGAGGGGAGCATGCTAGCTTTTAGTGTAATCTTGTTTCCTGGCCTTTGAGTTTTCTTTCAAGGTTTTGAAAATGGCGTTAAATGATAGATGATTCCTCCTCCTCAGAGTTATGTGACAGAATCCATATCCTTGCTCAGTATTCTTGTGATTTAATATTAAATTTTCTAAAAATGCATTCCTAATTCTAGAAAATTAAAGTTATTCAGCTCGTATCTAAATTGAAATATACTGCAAATATTAGACTAATAGATGTTTTGAAAGTGGCAGTTATAAAATATACTATTCAACGCAAAAATTTCTATGATCGTTTCAAGTTTCTTAGAGTTAGCCATCTCGCTTATTAAAATAAAATGCTCATTTAATAAATACACGAGTAAAATTGAAGTTTTATTTGTTATGAAGGCATGCACACTTGTATATTGGCATGCAATAAGACCCTTTTTTGCATAAATTATTCCACATTTACAAGATAAACTTTTTCAAGAAAATTAACAAGCTTTACTATTATCTAAGCTTTACAAGAAAATTTTAAGAACAGTCTACAATGGCTTTAAATGATGCTTCTGAATTAGAGTTGTAGATAAATTTTCCTTAATTAAACTTTCGGCAATAAATTCGGAATCGGGAGAAGAATCTCAAATGTTGGCTTTACAATCTGTATGATGGCACAATCTCATTTTGATAATGATATCGAAAAAAAAGAATAAGGTTTGCTTTACTGAAGAATTAAATAGTTTAACTTATTAGTCTAGGAGGACACGCATCATGCTTCCTAGACGTCAGAACCTTAAAAACAATTAGCAGAAAATCGGTTGTTCAGTAAAAAATGAATTTTCGCATTTGCTGTATCCGATATCATTTAGAAGTTGACCAAAACTATTTTGGAAATTTTACCTAATTTCTTATCCTAGAAAAGATACCCAATACTAAGATACCTTTGCTTCCATTTCAGTATTGCATTGCTTAAAAATTCGGGACTGAATTTACCCAGAGTCCCACATCTCATTTTATATACACAAATCTTCAATTAAATCTTGCACATGCATTTTTCCATTTTTGAAGTTCAATATTTTTAATTTGAAAAAATTTTAAAAATGAATTATTTTAAAAATTTAAACTAAGTTATTTATCTTAACGAGTTTTGTTTTGCATTTATGCAACAGCCGTATTTTGTAAATTACAGAATTATGTTCGTTGAGAAAGATTCAATAAGCCTATGTACAAACTCGAATAAGTATCAAGTCGCGTCTTCACAAATTAGACCTAATATTTTGGTGCGAAATATCTGCATAAAGGTATTTTCCGGGACGGCATCGATTTCACTCGATGCAAATTGTCGATTCATCTGACGTACTCGTCATTCGCATAACTGTCTTCAGTGCATCTAATTATAGCCCCTTACCTATTCGTATATATGTTGCAAGAATACAAATTGAAATCTTTTAGCTCATTTAGCATGCATTACAAAAAATCCGTACTATGTATTTAAAAGCAAAGTGTTAACTTTTATTTGGATTTACAACTCTAAGGAATTCACTTAATCGGATGCAACTTATTTCAGCTTTTGCTCTTATAAAAAGTTTAGCTTGCGATCGATTCATGAAATTTCTCCTTTTAATCGAATCGTGTTTTCTCAAGGATAATTAAGTATAAAATTAAAATGTTGGTTTAAATGCATTTCTTTATTTTAGTATTCAGTAAAGTCCAGTTTTCTATAAAATATTACGTATAAACTATTCCTGTGTAATTTCAGTACTTAAAGAATCAAGTTAACTTTGAGAATAGAATTATGCTGATTACCTGATCTTTAACGTATAAAATGTCTCAGATATGTTTTTGATCTTCACAGGTGATTACCCAAGTGCTTATATAATTCTGCCGTCTCATCCATAATCCTGCTTGAATAGAGGCTGAAAAGAAAGATTCTGAAAATGCATGCCATTTTTTCGTCTAAGCAGATTCTTGCATAAAACTCAAAACTGGTGGAAGCCCGACTCCATATGAACAGGTCAGTCCAGTAGGATATAGAAGTCTGCGAAATCCGCTGCAGGGACGTTGGTTACCTACTGAACTAACGCCAAATGGATAAGAAGCGAGTAAACTATTTTCGGTAAATTTTATTTAGTTTACAATTTAAAAATTTTCATAATTTAATTGCATTCCTACAAATCATTAAAAATCCAGTTTCTGCTCAATGCAGAATGAATTCCTACTTAAATGTTTTAAATTATCGATTTCACGGTGAATAAATTGCTTAGTAAAATGGAACTTCAATTGCACATGCCCAAAATTCTCTCCAGTGCTTGTATAATAGTGAGATCCATATTAAATTCTCAAGCATTAACTTTTAACTAGCCTTATCTCCAACATTAACCAATTATGCTAATAATTGTCGGAAACGTACGCAGTGACGTGCATCTTACGTCATTTATAAAATAATGCACGAGGGTAAAGCATAGTCTTTGCGATTCATTAATTTTATTAGTGCTGGAACCAGGTGCAACTCGGTTTATAAAACGAAAGTAAATTTGACTAAATGAAACAATACGATATATCGCTTTTAAGGAAATTTAATTAGGAATTCTGTCTAATGGACCTGTTCATCCAAAATAGGATGTCCAGCCTGATTAAGGGCATCAATTTGTAAAGCTTTTATAAGTTTAACCCCCATAGAGTTAAAATGAGCTAGAGTATTAGCATATCATTCATTTAGAAATTTTTTCTAATATTTCGCAATGAGAATGAATTTCGCCCTATCTAAATCAGCCGAACCCCAATATTTAAGGACTGATGAAAATAGTTTACTTTTTAATTCAGGAAATAAATAATAAATGTCTTAATATATCTGCAAAATTTTAAGAATCGCTTGCTAAACCTCTAAACTAAATTTTGCTTTATTACTCTTGATCCATAAAGTCCTCTTTTCCAATTTCAAAACTTTTGTTGCTTAAGAAATACATTTGTCCTTCATAAATGTTTATGCAAAATTTAAGCCTTTTGAATTTATGAACGCTCTAAAATATCCTACACTTAATCACTTATCTTGTCAATCTAGTTGGATGATAAATTTTAAAAATGAAACGCTTTGTTATCATAGGTTTAGTACTCCAAAATATGCTCAATTCCTGCATTGGACAGTTATCTGTGAACGTGTGGAAATTGCCAATTTGGAATAGCAGAATTTCAGACTTTGAAAGAAATTGTACCAAAATTGCCGAAGTTAAAATCATCCTACAACTTGGATAAGAATGTTATCGTTAAAAAATGGACGATAAAAAATTCATTTTTACAAATTTATTTACCGAAATACTCCAACTTCTGTAAAAATTAGACCTTAAGCTGCGCATGCTAAAATTCTTTGCTTTTCTCATGCTAAGATTTGAATTCGATAGACATAATATGCACTTTAAAATAAGGCTATAGTCAATCAACAAATACTTCTGAACAGTGTGTAGGTCTTTTGAATATTTTTTGATGAATAGTGGTCATACCAAGGAGTTTAGAACCTCATTAATGTCCTTTAAATATTCCCGCATAATTCCAAAATTCTGGCTTGTATACTTAAAAGCAATTTGGAGAATAAACAGCAATTTTTATCCTATGCTATTTAACTGTATTTAAGACATGATCTTGTCTAGGAATATCAGAAGGACGCAAATACTACCTTAACTAGTTTTTCTATCGCATAACTTATTGTACCTATGAATTGCTGTTTAACCAAGTAAATTCAAGATCTGTGGATTTTAACGACTTTCTTTCCATTTAAAGAATCTTCTGTTTTATGTTTTCAAAGAAATTTAGTTAATTGAATCACTATTCTGAATAAAATGAAGCAAATTGTAGATAAAAAGTCAAATATTTATAGTATTCTTTTGTAATATTTGAAGCATTCATATTGAAAATTCAAATTCGGAATGCATTATAAAGAATTTGAATACGTTTCTGATCTTAAGGTATCCGCCTGGGTTTCCAAGTCAGTTTTTGACTAACAATCTTTTTTTGTTTGCTTTGAAAGACCAATTAACATTTCCAAATCTGTTTGTTTTGTTTCTACGATTATTATATCAGAAGATATAGATGTTTCTTTAAATAAATATTAATGAAACCGGAAGTAGCATGGAAATAACCGGAAGTCGGTGCTTGGCTCTTTAATACCATTAATACACTTATTAAAATTCTCTAAAGATTCTGTTATGAAATATGAATGTGTAGGGTATGTTCAGAAGCGAGTGTATACTCACTTGAGAGTATTTTTCTTGGCTTTTAGTTCATTGCCCTTATAAATACAATAACTATGTTGTGTAGGAAATAATTTAAATTGGAGAATTTGAATTTAGTGTAGTGCTGATTATTGCTCGAATTTTACCTAAACTGCCTCAATTTAGTTATTTTAAAATATTTCTAATTGATGTTATTCATTGTTTTTAGTTATAATCAAGACAATCTAAAATTGATAACCAAAGGATTCTTTAAAAATGTACCTCCGAACCCAGGCAGATACCTTAAAGCTATTGTTTGAATCGACCAATCTTTAAAAAGGTTTATATATATACATCTTGGCTTAGTTTTTTTAATTCAAAATAAACCGAAATTATAAAACCAGATGCATTTACGGAAATTTGTGGATGTAGCATAGCACCGAAAATTATTCCATACTTATAGTTCTAAACAATGGGCCAATTATTTTGTTATGCTTTTTGTCAATCGAAACGTATCAAATATCCATAACTTTGTTACATAATTATCCTTCTAGTTATTACACATACGAAGCAATGATTTTCACAAAATATTAGCAAATTCGGCTTAAATACTCTTTTGAACATCCAAACTATTTTTCATGTGATTTACAATAATGCTACCAAAATTACAATTTTTCTTCGTGGGTAACCAGTTTCAGTTCAGGAAACTCTGCCTTTATACATCTGAACGGAGTTTTAAGAGCTAAATGTTAGACGTTTTATTACCTTAATTAACAAATCTATTATGACTGCAAACTAATCAATTGCTTGCTTTAAAGTGTTACTCGCTTTTTTTCTTAAATACTGTTGACTTAAACAATTTTTCCATTTACAAGTAATGTTTATCCACTATATTTTAACTGAAGAATTAATCTTTGATTTCAAAATGTTTAGTTCCAACTTGTTACATGTTTCCTGGTGCTTGTTTTACCAATGCTAACAAATATTTTTCGCTAGTGTTTCTATGGGACACTATTTGTAAAGATGCGGGAAAGAATTTATATTAACACATTTCAAACACTTTCAGACTTTTACTTTTACTACTATTTTATATCTAATGTAGACTTCAAAGCATGTCTAGGACTCTACAAATCTATTTTCACATGTTTATTTTTCAGAAAATGCATACATAAAGTTTATAAGAGCTAAATATTTATTTTTTAGGATTCCAAGTTTCTTTTTCTTTGGGAATATACATAATATCCGAGTGCTGTGAACGAGGAATATAAATAAAACAAGTTGAAAAGTTACCAGTGCCTGAACTATCAATCTTCAGACTTCACGTTATATTGTACAGATTCGTACCTCTGGACATGATTTCTTAGAAGTCTTCAAGTGGAATTGGTAGTGATTTCTTATAAATTTAAATTATCTTTAAGTGTCGAAATCGAAGAATCTTATTCGTTTATATCCAAACTTTGAATATTAGAAATAAGTTTCTTAATATAATTTAGATATATTGAATGATTTTTAATGTATTTGCTAATCATGTAAAGCTTTGTTTGAAATCCTCAATTAGAATAGCAATCTCAGCAAGTACTCTCTAACTTAATGTGGTAACTTGTTAAAGTTTTTAAATCTGACAATGGAAATTGACATTCTCTTTGGATAAATTAAACAATCGCTGTCTATTTTCTAAAATAGCTTTCGTTTAACAATCGAAAAATGGTTGGAATCTCTTGGAGATCATCTATTTCCCAATTAGTTAGTCCATTCTAACAGGCAAATAGCATTGAAAGTTTGACGCCGGAATTGAGTTTTATTTCTTTAATATTTGTTTATACGAAACTTAAGTTTGGGGAATTCTTTGTATCACAGAAAACAAGTTATTTTTTGATCATTAAATTGAGAATTCAAGAGGATGTGCATATTCAAATAGACATGAAGGATCTTGCTGGAATCTATTTTCTTTACCAGTGAATTCTACTGCAGTTTGTCATTGAGTTAAGGAATTTTGTATGGATGATCTTTGCTGAGAAAATATTTGTTTGAGGAGGAGTTTAGATTTGTCTGAGTTTCAATTTGAACATTCGGCTGCATTGAGTCAAGGTGGTTTACAGATGAATATTAGGGCCTTGTTTTTTTTTTTTTTTTGAGCAGGATAGCGATTATAAGATCCCAATTTGAGGAATTTTTTAATGTTGGTTGCATTTTCTAAAAAATGCAAATATAATTTGACCTATTGCATAATTCACAATAGCGCTAGGATTCAATTTATAACTTCTGAAATGCGTCAGAAAAATAATTATACTAATATTAGTTTCGAAAAAGCAGTTCAAATTCTAAATCCTGACTGCCATAACGATGTATAATAGTAATAATACTCCGTCCAACAAGACAATTCAGTCGGAACAAATTCAAATTCCTTCATTTGGAGTACAGCCAAAAAAAATTTGGTAATGATTTCTACATGTAGCTTATATTTTATGCTGTTGTGTAATCTTGTTTTAGTATGCAGTTTCTAAAATTTGGATAACTACTGGATATCGAGGGCGAGAACATATTACAATTTGCCATATTCTTTATCGCACTGCGATTCTCCTCTAGATTGCCGGTACGATAGTGTTCTGGAACGAGTACTTAAGTCAGATGTATATTTTTAAACAGCATAGACTTGTGACCACTTGGCAAATAATTTACAGCAGAAAATACTGGATTTTCAGTGTTCTTGAATTATTGGATTTTGAACATCTTCATTAAGTCTTTTGAAGTCTCATTTTGAACAGAATTAAGATCACATTTTAAACTTTCCAACCGAGACTGGATTTACAAAGGAAATTCAATTTGTTGAGTATATTTAAATAGGTGCAATCTAAAATTGAATATGAAATCTGGATTGTAATCTAATTTCCAGTTTGATGTACACGAAATTTCTTACGACAGTTTCAAATTTCTGACCTAATTTACACGTAATTTATCAAAATTCAGTTTTACGATAAATTAATGCCCTTATCCGAATTTGAAAATCCTTCACCTTGTTCAGATCTGCGATTAATCATGAATATCGCATTCTTAAAAATATCATTTAGAAGCATCTTAATAGACATTCAGAGTTCATTTTGATTTAATCGGTTTAAAGAAACTTCTGTTTTTCCCTTACTCTGATTTTGAAATATTAAGGCTAATTCATTAGGAAGATATACAGAGAAATGCAAGGGAAATGAATGCGCATTCATCGGCAGAAGATTTGGGTAGAGAAGTCAATTTATTAAAGGATAGATGCGTGAGAAAATAGGTTGATCCCCCCCTTGCTCTCTTAGTAACAAACTATGATGGGATAGATGCCAGCCGGCTGGTGAGAGGGTGGGTATGTTTTTAAAATGTTAAATTTAATTTCCCGTTCCCCCATTGAGTAAAAAGCCTAATATTTTCAATATCGGTAGTTTGGCGAAAAAATCGGAAGTTTCTAATTGAAAAGGTATGGCACTTTAACAGCTATGTCTTTATGCCATTAAAGCAAATCAAAAGTCCATGCCTAATTTCGAAAGTAAACTCGATTTACAGAAAAGATAATGCAAGTCTATCTTTAAAATTGCGTATCTCTGGATATTCACTTCGGTTTATAATCTAGTATAAAATTTTTGCTTTTTGGAAAATGTCGAATAGTAATCGAGCAAAATTAGTAAACCACAACTTACCTTGTTAAGTACCAACATTTATTTTCAGAATAATTAACAAAGAATTTTTAACGTGGTTAAATCATATCCATATATATCATTTTGTTTGAAATATAATCCATTGATAATTTTGTATAGATTCAACATTGATCTATTGTGCTTTGACAATTGGGTGATAATTTTTTGGCATAATCTTAAGCTGTTTCGAAATATTTCCTTCGAAGTTATTATTGGAACGCTTTAATGCGAGTTATTCTTCGATAATTACACACTTCAGAAGTCATGAATTATATATTTATCGTAGATCACATATATACTTGGTTTCTCCAGTTGAAGGCTAAAGGAGAATTAAGTTTTTAATTTTCTAGCTATAATTGCATTGAAAACTGCTTCAACTTTGCCATTTCGGTTTTTCTGCAGAGCTTGGTGGAAAATTTATGCCTAAAGCTGTTATTAAATAAAATTCCTTTGACTTCGAATTTGTGTAGAATAATTTCAAATTTCGATCAGTGAAGACACCTTCAAGCATTTACTGAACTTAAATTTTCTTTCCCAAGGTAACATTATTTGTATGGGAATATTAAATTTGATTTGAATTCTCTATTACCTTCCAGTTTCATTTGTATATTGCCGCTATAACAAACTTCCAATAATCGAGAGTACTTGCTGTTGATTGTTTAGGAAATCTTGCTTAAAAGTGTAAATAGATTTGTAAAATGCGCACTGAGAAATTTAGAATATTTCCAATATATTTTTAATAGATTGGTGAATTCCATATTATCCGCTTATTTTAGAAAAGCGTAGGATTGAAATTATCCTATGATTGCTAATTTTAAGTCTTCAGGCTACTTATTAAATATTTTATATTTCCATTTAAAGTTCATATCTTATCTAAAAATTATTTCGCATACCAATATTATAGAAAATCTTAAAGGTTTTAATTAAAGTATAATTTAAGCTTTGAATGATTTTACTATTAGTTTTAAATGTCATTTTTAGTGCTTGTCAATTGTCATTTTGATCATATTTGTCGTTAGTTGTAATCTGTTAGTTTTGATGAAAGTTTCGAATGTACATCAAGGCTGGGTGATGATTATCTAAGTGGAAGCATTTAAATTTTCAGAAACTCCTGAACTTTCAAAAATGAATTTTGGTTTTGAACGTCTTTCTATAAAAAAAATCTATTGCTATTCATGTGAAAACTTCATGAACTTTAAATTTATGAAGTCTTACTCGTATTTATGCCATCAAATTTTAATTTGCACATTAGACACAATATCTGCTTTAAACATTCTATTGATTTTGATAATCTATGAACAAATACTGCAGAAATTTGCAAGTTTGTTTCAGATGGATAATCTAATAGGATGGATACCTGTATTTACCCGTGAATTAAGCTAAATTTAACCGAATAGTAGTAAGCCTCTACTTAAAAGCTTAAATGAATGCATTTAAAATTTGCTTGCGCAGCTGCAGTATAAGTTTGGAAATCTGCTTTTTAAAAAGAAATATTGTATTAAATCCCGAGAGTCAAACGTTTTTTTTTGAATTAGAGTTCGTTAAATCTGGGATGAACATAATCAAAGTCTGTTGCATCGTTTTGTAATGTTACTTGGTTACATATGCGATGTTAAGATTGAAATGAGATTCATTTCGCTATTTTGAAAGGCAAAACCAAAGCATATCTTTCTCATCAAGAGGCAATCAAATTGCATTTACTCTGAAAATAATTTAAAGAAAATCTAAACAGAGGACACATTCATTTATATTCCTACTAACAGAAATAAAGCTAGTTATAACCAAATAAGCTGGGTGTAGCTTACCATTTCCGAAATTGATTCCTTTGAAGATGTTTGCATAAATGATACATTAAGATATCGAAGCTATGTAGAAGACAAAATGCTTCACATGATGCTAAAATTTTTTGTTGAAAATTTGCTTTTATATTACTTGTAAAATTTTTTACAATATCTAACAATTTGATTGGCTATGCAATACTTCGAAACACTTGGTGAATTTGATCATAACATTTATCATTATGATTGCCACAAGATCCGATGAATTTTTTCCATCAATCTATCACCCGAAGCCTATTGTCTGCAACAAGTGTTTTTCATCTAACCAATGCGTTTTATTCCGATTTTATAATAGAATGCAATATCTTTCAGAATGTGCTTGTCTCCTGCCTCGTCTTTTTACAAACAGGATAAACTATTTGATAGTAGCAAATTTGTCGGATGATATCGAGCTATGTTTTTACCTAGTTGTTCATTAAATCTCTTAATGAGAGCATTTGCAACCGTTTCTTATATGGTAGCTCATCCGTAGAATCTCTTTACTGGATTTTGAGTTTCTTGAAATTAAAGCCTTTTCTGATGTCATTCTAATTTCCCAACTGAACTCCTTTTAGAGTAACTTATTATATTTCATATACATAAATGTCATTATGCTTTATTTATATTAACAAATAACTGATTTTTCTCGCATTTCGAGAAGTTTGTAAATTTTGCCACATACTTCCATGAGATCCTGTCGATACTGCTGCATTCAGTGGTGGCGGGGTGGTCGGCTGTACGCAAGAAGTACTTCCATGAGAGCAGAGCGTAATTTCTATAGAGCAGCGGGCTGTCGCATTTTTTGCAAATATTATTCTATACGTCTCATTACAAATATTGACTATGCAGATATGGAATTTTAAACTATTCATTCAATAGCAGAAAATCTTTTGGGACTTTTACTGTCTAATTGCATCTATGTGTCGTAACGTAAATCAGATATCTTGTTTAATGAGTTTTGATCTTCTACAATGCAACATTTTAATAAACCTAGTCCCGCTTCAAATGTCCTTGCAGTAACTTGTTTATAACTTTGAAGTGCAAAAGTTGTAAATTAAAGCAACGATTAATATGAAAGATTTCTGATCATTCTCATTCATGGCAGATGAATTAGAGCTAAAACTACTGTATTCGTATATATCAAATATATACACCAATGGAATTAACTGAAAGTAAATTTGAATCTTGAAGTATTCCAAAAAGTAAAATATATCCTAATATCACTTACAGTTGAACATCAAATCTTAATTTGTTTTATACGACGAGTTAGTTATTTGATTTTTATGCCAACTTTGCATGAAAATATTGCTAATGGTAGCGAAATTCAAAATGGGTTAAAAGGAAATAATTTATCAATGCACTTTACTTTATGAAATTTTCAGTCTGTTTCAAATAGAATTGGAAGTTTATCAACCTTTCCATGCTCTCATAAATCGAAGTCACTTAGCCGTGGAATTATAATGTTACGAAAAATAATTTGCCAAGTTCAGATTTCTGCGTTCATTTCAGATCCTTCGTGAAATCAACAATCAGTTTTTCATATTCTTTGAAAACAATCTCTAAAATATGCAGTCACGCATTCTAATGACTTGACTCTTAAATTATTTCCTCTAAATTGTGAGCTTTTTATTTGATTTAGGCAGAAGATCTTGGCAATCCAATTTGATAGCTTCGTTTTTAAATTCATTTATGGCTATGGTATGTGAAGAAAATGCTTTCTTTGTAAATGCAGTGCATAAACAAATGAGAATATAAATATTTTTTAAATCATAGATGGCTTTCTGGATAACAATTCTTAATTTATAGCTTTTCATCAAAGTAAAATAGAAATATCCAGGCATGATTCCTGCTCATTTGAAAGAATCACTCTCACTTTGTTGAATTTGCTATTCAAAAGTACGATTTTTGCAAAATTGTTATACGTGTTTAATTTTCCACGTTTTTAAATATTTCGCAGTTTAAATGAAACTATCGGTTCTGTCCTTTCTGCTACTTTCTTTCCATCTTAGAAAATCGCACTTGAAAAATCTGTCAAGATGACAGTGCCCTGACCAATCCCTTTCCAAGCCAAAGTTGTAGATTTTCAATAATTTAAATTTGTAAACCTATACATGTGTTTAATTTATTACGATCTAGTTCTTCAAGTTATATTCTTACAGAATATTCAAAATCAGTCCCGTAAATTTTATGCCGTGTAGTTGGTACAAGTAGCAATTATCAGCTAAATACTTCATAATTATAAAAAACTTCCTCATAATTGTTCTAACCTGTTAAATGTTTCAAATTGGTAAATGTTATTCCTTTTGTTTTATTTTATATTGAAATTTTAATTCTTTGTCTCAAAAATTTCATTTCTTTTAATCATTAAAATTAAAACAGCGGATTGTTTTGCTTTGTCCGATTTAAAGTACTATGTATTAAATCTATGAAATGATTAACCTCCATTTAGGTATTAAAGGATTCTAGGTATTGAATGTTTACATTTCAAAAAAATTGATAAAGCATTATATGAAAGTCCGTGGTTTATATGACGTTGGTATAGGGGTATTATAGTCATCTGGGTTCTAATAATTCTAACTAGTCTCAATTTTATCTGAAAATTGGATACAAGAGACGATTCAGAATATCATCTAGCATAATTTCGAAAATCCTCATTTAAAAAAGGTATGGTTCAAAAAAATCAAGGATTAAAGAAAACAAAGAGCCCTAACCTTAAATTATGCTTTAATTCCTGAGAATCGACTGGCTTTTCTGATAAGGAACCATTTTAAATTCATAGTCTTGATAGCTATGAAAGTTCCAACTGCGTGAGAATAATTGCATGAACATGGTTTTTCTTCAGTTTAATAGCCAATAATTTCTTAATCGGATATTAAGTGTTAATAGTTAAAAGAAATCAGCAGGCTCAACATTTGCGCAAAAAATTTGCAATGAGCATTTAAATAAAGCAGTGCTGTTATTGGCAGAGGAATGCCTTAAATTCAACATGGGTAGCTCCACTTTCTCCCAAATCTCGTCCATCTTTTGTCTAAACATTTTATTCCTGATAGATGTTTGTGAATAGTGGAGTCCCGTCAAATTATTGAAAATTTCACTTTTTCTAGTTTATCATAATTGCATTGGATAATTGGAACGGAATTAGCAAGATTGGCCTTTGTTCTTGTCAAACATCAACCTGTTCGACTTCTTGTAATGCTTAGAGAAGGCTACTTTTATCCTTAAGAATAAACTTGTTTAACTAAACGTCATTCCATATATTCCCAAAAGCAACACTGAATTACATTTATTAAATATGGTATAGTATGGAATTTGAATTGAGGTTTTACGTGTTCGAAGATTTATCGTGTAATTAAATTTTTCATAATAAACTCAATTTGAAATAACTTTCATATGTTTCGCCATGGCATACTCGATCTTTACAACCTTAAATACGTAATTCCCACCTTTTTGAAATTACACTACGTCTAGGTAATTATTGGGAAACATGCAGGCCTGCGACAGAAAATATTAGAGTAAAATTACACCTTAACAGCTTATTTTGCTACAGGATCCTTAAATCTGCACGCGCCCTAGAAATCATAATCTCAAAAATTTACCATAGATAAGAGATTTTCTAAGGTTTTAATCGTGATCGTTGCTCAAGCGAATCGAAGAAATATTTCTTAAAAGATATCAACGTCTAGAGCATATCTCATAATAAAATGAGACAATAAAAATCCTCTCATAAAATAATTCTTTTAATTATAAAATGGGTTAAATCGCATCATTTAAAAAAATATTGTATTACTTTTGTGAGTGTTTGTCCCTGCCCGGAGTGAGTGTGTTTG
>JAPMOR010110627.1:86187-115736 GCA_026543865.1 Argiope aurantia | reverse complement strand
TTTGTAGTATTTGTGTTACTCTTAAAATAACTGGTTTTACTTTTATAGGATGGGAAAATCTAAATCTAACTTTGAGACATAACATAGAATAATTTTGCCAAATTTAATACTTTAAAAATAAATTCAAATTGATAAAATAGGCATATTTGTTCTTGTGATTTTTGTGGAAATTAACTTTCCATTCCCTCATTAAAATTGAAGCTTGAAAAAGCGCTAAATGTCCAGACTGTTAAAAAAAAAAACTACCACCGCAGGGAATCTTCTCGTATGCAAAACGAGCCTTACCACTATAAAATTCTAATACGGTGAAATTTATTTAGTCTTTTTAAGAATGAAGTGGCTAACACTTTTCCCTAATGAAATTCAATAGTATTTTTATTACGTATAAAACTTCATAATTTTAATTCCGCGACAGATATTTTCAATAAAGAATATTTATATTCATTTCTTTCAATTGCCAGTAAAATTCAAAAATGTTCACATTTTTAAACTTTTCAAACGGAATCGCAGCATTACAATCATTTATTGCCTATAAATCGTTCAATTTCTGATTCATCCTTTGGGTATAACAATTGTGGAGTCGAAGAGTATACCTCTTGTATAGTTTCTGAGAGCGACTGGACCTAGATTAGTGATTGTTTTGAGGGCTCAACCTCAATTTTGTCATTTTCTGACTAAGCTTATTTAAACCCTAGATGTTTAATCAAGGCGAGGATAATTGTCATTATGGCTATTTAAATTAGTAATGCTATTCGATGGCATAGTTGAAAGCTCTTCGGAGTTCATTTAAATATAAACGTTTTAATCCCCTTGATAGTTCATTGCCTTATTGAAGCGATTAGGTTTGTTGTGACAATTTGACTAGATTGATATAAAGAGTTAAGAATTTTTTTAACTAATCCCAAATAATGGCACTAATTCATATTAATTTCATTTATACAATTTCATGACCCTCCTTGCTCATGGAAAGACGGCTCGAAGCAGCATTACCATTGAATAAAATTAATGATTTTCCAAAGACTGATTCTAAAGGATTTTGAATCGGTAAAATTGAAATATCAATTGACATTGAATATCAAATTAGCATTGAAATATCAATTATTTACAATACTCTTGTGATCGTATTAGCGGTCGGAATACAAAGTTTTTTAAAACCTTACAGATGGTTTCAAATCTTTTGCAAAATTAAGTTTTTGAAATTTGCAAAATTCTCAATTTTGCTTTTTCTGTGGCCTCGGAAATTTTAGCAGTTTTTAAAGGTCAACCTCAAAGGATTTTGAAATCATGTATCGGAAATTGCTGTAAATATCTATCTTGTATCATTGAAAATTATATTGTGAAATTAAGTACTCGAGTAGTATAGTAGTATAGTTTACTTTTTAACTTGTTTTCGGAAATTTTGAGGTTCAATGTGCTTGAAGAACTGAATAACTTAAAGGGATTTTTGAAAAGCTCTGTACATCTCTATAAACATTTAGCGAACTAAAAGTAATTCAATCCCAGGCAGCTAATTAACTTGTAGAAAATTTCTTTCCCATTTAAACTGCACTTTGCTTTAACATCCAATAAAATTCGCAAAATGCCAATCGGATATGAAGGTAAATGTGTAATCGGTTCATATTGGTGCACAAATTGTGAGGGATCAATAAAAATCTCTATGGGCAATAAAAAAATTCTGTTCTAAATTTGAATTATCAAGAAGAAACTCAAATATTGGATTTATATTAATGTATCGTCAAATGATGGCATATTTGAAATTTCTTTAATTTTTTCTTAAATACTTCAACAAATTTGAACAATGGATTTCCCTCTAATCTTAAAAATTGAAGCAAAAAAATTGAAATCCTCAGATTAGTTTCAAAGGATCCGTGAGGTTTACTGTCTAAGCAGGCTGTTGAGATATTTTGTATATTCGATTAACACTAGAAATCCTATATTACAACGCTTAAATCATCAAAGGTTTTCAAAACTAGTCTTAATAAAAGTTTGATTTTAGCCTTTGCAATATGATTATTAACAAACAATTGGGATGATATTGGTTCTTTAATTTCATTTCCATTTCTGCATATTCCCATTTATGTTTTTATATAGCTTATTTCCTGGTCTCATCCAAATTATAAAAATGTTTACATTTCCTTTTTGTGGCTAATTTTAAAAGATTGTGGTATATATTGCCACTTCAAATTCTCAACTTTTTTGAATTTGTATGACTGCCTAACACATTTGGTATTTTCTATCTATTTGGACCATTTGATGCAATAGTATGAGATCATTAAAACGGTCTCATTACTTTCATTTTGATACAATTACTTAAATATTTATACACCAAATAGCTATTGTTTTACATATCAAAGTTCTAACTAAATATAATTCATAGAGCTGCAAACGTATTTTTTTATGTATAGATATTAAACTCTTATCAACGAATATATTCGAACGATCACGACGCACATCACCCAGCCTTTAAAGAGTGAATTATCAAGTATAACATTATCCTGTTATATTATAAATTTGACGAATTTATAAGCCTGGGAAATCTGTTTTTATATACGTGATTTTCGTATAAACTTGTATGTATTGTATTTTAATCATAAAATTGAATGTAAGCATTAAAAATTTTCATTGATAACATTCACAATTATTACTCTTATTAAATATTTATGTCACTTTCAAATTTTATCTTCTGCTGTTACCTGCTTATGTGTATTGATTCCATTTTTCCATAAATTATTCGAATGCTTTCCTATCTCTGTAAAAAAAAAAATTGTGATTGGAAATAAAACTTTGATTTAAATTAATCTTTGTACTAATTTATAAACGAGTAGCATAGTTTCCAAAAGCAAAGTTTTTAATTTTAATTCTAAAGATTGGTTTGAAAGTTCAACTAAATCATCTAGACATGAACTAAAGCATTTACAAATTATATTGATATAATTAGTAGTTTATATTAATAAATTATGCTTATTGAGCAATAATTGTTCAAAAAATAGAGAATGTATACTTTGTTGTTCTGCTTTGAATTGTAAAAAAACGATTGAAAATTTTCTGAAATCGTAAAATATTTAGATATTGTAAGCTACATTGGCAAAATTATAGAAAATAGATGTACTGCAAAAATTCTTGTAAATGTTTTCAAAATTGATCGATGATTACCTAATTGTACTCTAAACATTTTAAAACGGCATTAAGATGCTATTTTATGCTGCATTTATTATTTGTATGATTGTTTTTATTACACGTTCTTAATTGTTTCCTAAATAACCAGAAATTTGTGTAACATTAATACCGATTTCGATATTGAATATTTAAAATTTGTTGCAATTGAAAGCCTTCTAACAGCCAAGATGTGAAAATATTGCTGTGTAAATATATAATTGATTTCATTCTCTCATGTTAAAGTAGTATGAATTACGAAATATTGTTTGTTATTGCATTCAGTTTTATTCAACTATAAAAATATTTCTACTGAAAACGAAATATGAATATCGTTTAAAAAATATTTTAAATTTCATGCATATGAAATGATTTTCCAGAATTTTTCTGGTACTTTGAACCAAATAATACTTATCTTAAGCAATCGATGTTTTCCTGTGTAAAACATACTAAACTAGTTCTGTGTAGCCTACTATATTTTCACTTTTGTAATGCTTCATAAAATAAGGTAAAGACTCTTAGTTAAAACTAAGATTAGTTAAATGGCTACTTTGCATCAAAATAAAAATTGTTTTGAACTTATTTTCCAGGTTTAAAGATTAAATTGTTTCATGCAAAAATGCCATGTAATTACTGAAGAAATGTGTTAAATCTGTAGTAAAAGCAACCTATAATATACGAAATACGCATTTTTTGCGTTGATGTTTGTCGATTTCAAATTTTGTTATCTTCTGTTTATATTTTATCTCCCTCCACAAAACCTTTCTGTTCTACTGTCATCTAATTAATGCTGCGAAATTCTTTGTATGTCCGTTTCTTTTATCTTAACAATTTGAATATTTTTAATTTATGTGAATTTGAAATCTGTAAATCTGAAGTTTCATAAATGGAAAGTCTGTTATTTTGCAAATTATACGTTCTTGTGAATTTTCTTTGTAATCTTCTAATAAATGAAATGGTGAGAAAAAATGGGCTGTGATTGATTGAATTTTTGGTATCCATTTCTTGATGTGATTGTAACGATATTGAACCGTTTAATCCTAATTTTAAATTTTTTTTGTTATCAGAAATTTAAATTTTTTGTTATCAGAAACTTGAAATTTATGTAATATCTAAAATTTAAAAATTTCGGTTATTTTTACTATGCTTATTTGCAACAGTTACCGAAATAGGATCTCAGCAACTAGATTCTCTGGGCTTAAAGACTGCGAATTCATTTTAGGCAGCTTACTTGTCGAAAGATCCTTTGTGTACAAGAATCTTGTGTTTATAAATCTATCTCGGATGGTGCGGGGAGAACATTCCTTTTAGATTTGGCGTTAGACGCTTTTGACCAAAAATTACATTTATAGTATTTACTCCAGAACAAAGCATATTTTCTAAGTGATACGCTAGCAAACCGAATCGATAATACTCCCATATAGGAAAAGTTTGTGGTAGAAAGCCTTTTTATTGTACTTGACAGTATACCATTTGATATCAACAATGAGAACTTGCAAAATAGGCAAGTTGTAAGTTTGTGGGGGTTTGCAAAGGTTCCATTCGACCATTATATACGGTTCATTATGGCGTTTCTTTTGCCTAATTTCTCATCTTTTTTCTTTTTTTATCTCCTATTCTCAGAAAAGTAGGTATCGTTCAATGATGTATTGCTACTTCGGTTAAATTCATATACTTGTTACTCCTGAGTATTAAGTTTTTTATATAGAGTGCTGATTTAATTCGCTAATAAATTGGAAAAATAATTCGATGCATAGGCCTGAAAATTGAAGTTAAAAAAGAAATCCATGGTGTTGAAAGAAGTCGCATTTTCGAAAATGTTAAAGTATGATATTTAAATATTTTCTTACTTCTCGAAGAATCGACATAATTTGTATTAACAAAATATATATTTGCGTTCTCAACTGAAAAGGTTTTTACACTTTAATATTTCGTTTTCATTATAAAAATTAAACAGACTTTAATGCTGATTTTTTCCTCGTGTTATATTTTCATATTAGCTTAATTGGTATAGAATGCTTTAATATTTATATCTTAATTTGTCCGAGTATTAAACACTCTATCTGGTAAAACATTTCATTTGAAATGTTATAAGCTTCTAAGAAAATGTAAACTAAAATTTTTATTTATTCGTTAGGATAACTTTGTTAGAAAGAAACTTTCTAAGCACAATTCATGGATACGTTTTAATATGAAAAAATTATACTAAAAGTGCTAATTAAATTTTTAATAAATCGGCTTAAAATCCCACTTGACAAGTTTTGCTTCTGTTTGGAAAATATAAGCATCAAAAAATGAATATCGTAATGTTATATATTGCATACAGACATTAGTCCTAGGTTTCGATGCACTTTTATGAATTCGCTGTGGAAATAAATGCGGTCTCTCGTGGAAATTAAATTTAGGTAATGGCTAATAAATTGAAGCTCTCATTTCACTTCAGAAGGAGTAAACTTAAACGTCATAACTTTAATATTAGAATTTTTTTTTTAATTCTATCATTGATGGCTTCGGATTTCTTAGTGTTAAATTTAATTGGCATATCTACGGTTGAAACCAATGGGAGTGGTCTTACCGAAAATTACTCGCCTATTTTCTAATAAAGGTTCTCTTTCTTCTGATAAAATTTTGAATCGTACTAGAAACAGGAAAACAAGGTGTGGGATTGGCGAAGAAATATCAATCCATAGCATGGATCTATGCTCAGGATATGTATTTTTAATGTCTTTTTCGGGCCAATGATACTTGGATTTGATACGAAAGTGTAGTTCTAGTCGAAAGTGCATGAACCATTTCGTTTGAGTTATTGATTTATATGTATGCGAAAATGTAAACGCAATGTTGGTCAATCCTTTGACATATTTAGTTAACATTTAATAAGAATCTTTCATTTTAGATGTTAAATTTTTTCTATCCAGCTTTTTAGATTTTGAAGTTATTGAGTGAAGTGTGCGTGAGCTATCAAATTTCGGCTGAATAGATTTCATTCAAAATCTGATAATAAACCACAAATGTGGTCATATAAACGGAAAACTAAATTTCAGTTGCCTGGCTTTAAAGCGTTTCTGAGATGTTCAGATATAAGGCCACAAATATTTTTTTTAGAAATCAAGGAAGTCTAAAATGTGGAGATGTGAGAATTAGATTCAATTTTTTTTTTGACGATTTCAAATGTTTTCTCTATACTTAGTTTGCAAGATTCGCATAATTAGATAAATATTCGCATAATTATTTCATAACTGTACAAATTCCCCAGTTTTTGAAATATTCGTCACTAACCGTATTTCATTACCTTCATAATATTCCTTCTGATAATTAAGTAGGCATTTTTAAGCTGTTCTCTTAATCTCTTCTATCTATAATCGGTTATCCTGCCATTAACAATTTGTAGTAGAGGACTTCGGAAATTCTCGTTATATCCTCTCCTCCATGAAATATTGCTTTGAATTGTTTTTATTATGAAAAAAATTAATTTTGCCCGTTCACCAATTCATGAAAAGAACGGTGGTAACTATTTTTTGTCAATGATTCATTATATGAGCGTGTATTACCTAGGATTATACTGCCTTTAATGAATAAAATTTCTTTGAATATACATTATCTAAGTACTTAACTTTTAAATTTTGTCATTTTAAACTGATTTTATGTCCCCTTTTCGTAATGAACATTTATTTTTATTTTTAAATAAATGAGAAATTAATTCCATTTGCATTTGAAAACACATGCAAAAGATGACATAACTAAAGAAGGAACTAATGTAACTCTAATTTTAGTAAGATACAGAAAAGCTTTTAAATAATATTTGTTAAGTGCAATGAATTCATGCAGATTTTGGGATAATTGAAGAATTTCAAATTGCCCTAATTTTCATCATTGTAATGATGATTTTAAAAGTTCAAGATTATCCGAACGTCCATTAAAGGATTTTAAATATCTAAAGATTTTTTTTATAATTTCAAAATATTCTAACTTTTGTTTTACATTTTTGATTAGATTTTCGTGTTTCAGTTTGATATTATAAAATTAAAATTCGACTTTCAATTTGTTTATGAAAGATTCCAGTTAAAGAAGAAACATTTAATTATTACTTGCATAATTTTTACTAAACTTTAATGCAAATACAAAGCACTAAAATACTTATACAGAATTCAATTTAATAGGCCTATTAAAATAAGTTAAAAGCGTTTCAAACAAAGAACATTTTCATGCGGTGCAAATTTAAACTCATTTTTAACAAAGCTAAGGCGAGTATAAATTTTAGGTTACATAAGGCATGAAATATTTAGACACTAATAATCTCCAATAATATTATAAGATGAGAAAAAATATTTTAATTAACTAATTAATATAATTTCCCGCAGAGAAAAATAATGGATTAAATGCATTATCATACATTTACGTTGTATTAAAAAAGCTTAGGGGAAAACTTTCTTTCCCATTAATTGACCGCTAAAATTTCAGGGAAATTAATTTCCACACTTTTAACCTTTTTTCGGAAAGAGGAAGAGGGAGGATATGGAAAGAGATTATTTTTTGAACTTGCATACTTTCGGATACAAGTCAAAAAATGAATCACAAAATCAAATTATTTTTTATTTGCATTAATATTGAAACTTTTTCAATTTTATCAGCGTTTCCTTAATCTATTTCCTTTAATTCTTTTTAATTCAAGTGATTAAATGTGTAATTTCAATTTCAAAGTAAATTTGCACTTTAAAAACTCGCGAGCAAATGTTTCCATGTAAGCCTTATGGGCAAATTGAAATTTTTTTTATCGTTTTCACTTAAGGACATAATATGGAAGAAAAATTTACATTAGTGCAAATGTTATTATGATATTTGATTTCATTACATAGTATAAAATATATACAAAAATGTTTAATATTAATGAATTTTTATCGGGTCATTTTAAAATCCATTTCATCTTGTTGTAACTTGGAAATGTTTCTTTTTATTGAAGCAAACGGACAAGAAAATATTTTTCAAATATTACTAAGCAAAATATTATAAATTATATATAATTTATAAAATATAAATAGTTATTTTTAAAAAAATTAATGAATATTTATCTGATTTCAAAATGATTCTGAGGTTATAAATAAACATTAAATTATTTTTTAAAAAAATTCAGATAAATATAAAAATAAATGAACTAATCATTTCTTTATACATTTTTTTGTTGAATTATTCAAATACTTACGAACTAATGCTTAGTTCCATGCTAATGTGGAAATTCTAAGATGACAAAAATTGTAATGATTAATGCGAATGGAAGGCTATTGTGGAATTACAGTCCGCTTTGTAACTTAATGGAAGTCAGTAAGCTACATTATTTTTTTTTAAACAATCTTCGATTTTTTTTCAGTCTTTCTTTAGTTTATGACAGCACTACTACTCATTGACTACAGACTGCTTCTCCGAATACGGCAAGTTGGCACATCTTGGTGGTGATTATTATGTGAGAACATCTTATTTGGTTAGAGGCTTTGAAGCTCGAAATCAATCAATTGCGTTGGCAATGAATATTGAAGCTCGAAATCGCGTAGGCAATAAATAAAGCATAAATGGCAATTTTCATCATCTTTTAATCGCATATATTTTTTACCTGCTTTTACCAGTATTGTGTTATTATTATGTATGCTTCTTTGACAGCAGATGCTTTTTTAAAAGCTTGACCTACTTTTACCAGTATTGCTTTATTATGTATGCTTCTTTGACAGCAAATGCATTTTTAAAAAGTTGACGTAGAACTGACATCATAGCTGTGTTTTCATCTCAAAATCGGTCGAGCTATTTTGCTAGCTGGAAAAATTGAAAATGAAAGTTTAAAAAAATTATCAATATGTATATAGATAGATATAGATATATAAACAGATATAGAGAAGTCTCGTGATTGTTTCAGACCTGTTTAAACTGGTTAATGACTTAAATTAGGATAAATAATGACTTAAAAAATAATAATGTTCCTTTCTTTTGTACATGCGATACTTTTTATGTGGTATATGGAAATCTATCAATGCAATAAAAAGAATTTTAAAAAACCACTTCAAAAGAAAATAAGATTTATCAATTAAATATTGAATCATCGCATTTAAAAAAATTGGTTCAATTTGCAGCATCAGTTTTGAGTTTGTACGAAGAATTTTTATTTTTACATTTTGGAATTTTCAGATATTTAGCATTTTAATATATAAGCAAATTGAGGTCCAACCCTTCATTTAACAAATTGTGTTACAAACAATTTTTTTCAATTTCAGTTAGATACATTTTAGTGCAGGAAGATCATGGTAAAAAAAAGGAACTTTTTAAACTAAATAAATTATTTATTTTAATATTTTTTTAAATTTCTGCCTTTAGTTGATAAAGCACATTACATTAACATCGTTGATTATAAGGTTATATTGGCAAGACTAACCCTTATTTATTAAGCTGTTATTTCAACTAAACACTATAATTCATCACTTTTTTGTGCATCAGAACTTACCATTAAGAGCATGATTCTGACTTTGCTCATTTTGTTTATGCGTTCACTGGTACAAATTATATTCTCAGCATAAATATTTTTTATCCTTCGTATCTCTAATACAACAATTATAACAAACATAAAGTGTGAGATTTTATCAATGAATTAAACTATATATATGCGGGGGAAATCGTTGCTAACCCGAAGTCTGACCCATTTAATAACAAAATATTCAAAATGCCTCGAATTCAAATTGTCGAGATATATTGTAACAAAATACTTGTAACAACAATTGTAACAATATACAAAGGTTTGTGTTCATATAATGCAATGCATGTTTCGAGAAAATATTTTTCATTAATATTGGAAAAGAGTAATGTTATTTTCTCTTCCGTAAAATATATATTTTAGTATTATTTTAATTATTAATTTATAACCCAATATAATAGAGTAAAATCATATATTCACTAGTATGATTAATACTTTTCAATTGTTATGAATAGTTGTAATCTCAAAGAGAATTTGATATATTGATGTCTAGAAGCTACGCACAAAATGTCTCTGTATGGAATTTAGTTACAATACCCTGATTAAGCTGACGAATCTTAAATGAAAATTTCATTATCCTGTTCTCTGAAGCCTACCAACAGATATTCAGTTTATTAAATTTATGTACACAAAACACTGTAAAAATGTTTTGAAATTTATAATTTAATTTCATTGAAAATAATTACTTTATAGTGAATAATTTCCCAATGAATCGGTTGTATTTGCTATTTTAAATTGACGTATTTATGAGGACTTTGAATAAAATTTTTGTTTCTCAAAATTATCATTTTATCGAAGAATAATCTCGTTTTATTTGAAATAAGAAACAAAAAAAACATTAATTATTTTTTGAAGTATTTTTTTATACAAAAAAAACTATATATTCTTGAAAAGGCTATTCATATCCAGAATAGATTAATGTAAAAATATCTCTTAAGGTCTTGTAAAACATTTTTTACATTGTTTATATGCTTCAGTTTGAGGTGGAGTTCTTTTTTTTAAAAAAAAAATAACGGGTATTATTAAGGAAGGTATAAATTTCATTTCAAAATGACTATTAAAATTTCAATTTCAATTAATGCTTATTTTTTCAGTCGCATCTCGGGTGCAAAACATACATCTTTTTCTCCGATTTTTTTTTAAATTATGCTATATAAATCAAATTTTACGTAAAGAAAATTTTGCCTGACATTCATATCTGAAATCTTTCACTCTTCTGTAAGTTATATTTGTATATTTTTTTTTCATTCTCTCCATTTCTTGTTTTTAATTTAAATGGAATAAATGTGTTTTGCTTAACTTGTTAGACTGTTATCTATAATTTACTATTCAATTTCAAAATTATTGATAAAAGATATATATTTATAAACGATAAAGTATTATTTCTTTTTAAAAATCTATGCGTTATTATTTGATAAAAACAAATTTTAATCATGCATTGATATAAATTTAGATGCTTAAACTCAATACAGAAGAAATAATATATTGAAACTTTAATCTAAATGCGTAATTGGTTTAAATGATTTTGTAACAAAGAAACTTGTATTAAAAACAGGCGATTTTTCTATCACTGTATTTATCGTTCATGTTATCAAAAAGGGGAAAAAGAAATCCTGTGATTGGCCAGCTATATTTAATGAAAAATTGCTGAATAAATTCATTCAAATTAAGTCAGGACAGATGAAGGAAAAAACATCACATTCAAGGCATACTGTTATTTTTAAATTGATAATGAACAAATATTATGCAAAAAAGGAAATTCAAGTCTGTAAGCTGTTTCCAAATAAGAGATGAAAAGGCATGCATTCTTTGTCCAATGTAATTTGAACAAGTTCATTCAGCATTGCTTATTTTATCTAGAAAATTTGGGAAATAAATAGTTTCTAAATATTACGGATGTAAAATATATAGATCTTTCGCATTCGTTTATAAAAACATAAAAGGCTTAATGCTTCTTGTTATATTTTAAATAATGTTTACGATTTGCATAGAGAGATTATATACTTCATTATTAATTTATAAAATCTTATAAAAGGTTTTATTTTTTATGATTTTTTCTACTTAAATTCGGGGGTGAAAAAAATCATTTTCATGAAAGTAGAAATTCCAAAGATAATGAAATCTCAATGAAACTCCACGATTATCATATAGCAACCATATTTCACAATTTGAACACAAAAAAATATATTTATAGTCTGTAAAGAAAAGTTGAAACTTTCTAGAAAATTTGAAGCTTTTATATGATATAAACTTTGTTACAAGCCTAGATATACATATTTTTTATAATATTTGTACTTTGATATTATTTATTTTGCTATAAATACTAACTTGTTCCGACTTGAAACTGAGAAATGAGAGAATTACCTGTTTTCTTCAATATATAATATTTCATTTTTAATTTATCGTATGCGATGTATAGAGAGGGTATCGTAATTTTCAAAAAATATGAAGTGACGATTTTTATAAAACTCTTCGTTTCGGACATTTCTGCGTATGAAAAACAAATTTTCGCATTATGGCGCTATCTGTCAATCAGTGTGGTCTGTGATAAAGATAATTCAAAAAAGCTTTTAGATAGAAAATGAAATTTCATGCAAGGTTGTTTCATCACATTTCTAGATTTATATTAGATGGTGAGCAAAGTCAGTTCCGAAGAAATATGTTTGCCCGGCTGTTTGAGCACAAATGGATTCAATAATTACAAAACGCAAAGAGCTATGTAAATAAAATTTGGCACGCATGTTTAGTATCTAAAATTGATATTTGTGTCAAATATTGAGCCAAATTTATCAACCGATTGGACATCTTTCTGTTCAAACATTCTCATTCATGCAAACTTGATAATTCATAAAGGTAATGAATCAATGTAATTCGTTATATAGTTTGTCGCTGTAATTGTAGTTTCATGTCAAATTTTGGTGTTGAACTGGTAAAAAAAAACATCCTAAACACGTCTTCTCAAAATATTTTCAGTAAAAATGCTAGATTCATGTCAAATATCTGTATTTTTAAGTATTTGGCGCTGGTGAGCGTCACGCAAGGTATTCATGATCTTATCCAAAAGGGGAGGGGGGGGGAATTAATTGAAGGGTTTGCGAGAATGTTTCGAGAAGACCTTTCCCATTAATATTTTTGTAAGGATTGAAAGAAATTTGAAAAAAATAAATTCAATGAAATGGA
Organism: Argiope aurantia; assembly: GCA_026543865.1. Lineage (NCBI taxonomy): Eukaryota > Metazoa > Arthropoda > Arachnida > Araneae > Araneidae > Argiope > Argiope aurantia. Next base: position 102,892 of record JAPMOR010110627.1, on the reverse strand, counting down.
TTCTGTCTTTCCCTTCCAGCTTGTATTGATGAATTATTTATTATACAAATATCATATTTCGAATAATTGCATCAAATAATTGTTAATTGTCTATTATAAATAAAGAGAATTTAAGAAGTCTGGAAGCCATTGACATTCGTGAAGTCTTGAGCGGAGCTAAAAGGGATTTTCGGAATTTGGATTCATGACTTGTTTGTTTTTAATAACAATTCAGGATTTGTTTGTTTTAAAAACAGTTCTTTAGTGCAGTCATATAAAATACAAAATGTTGATTAAAAATTATTTATAGAAAAAATATATATATTAAATTTCATTATGTCTCAATGAATTAAAAGTAAATCGGTAATTATTTTTGTTACGCCTATATAGATTAAGTTGCATTATAGAGTTTGAAATTATAACGCTTTTAAGGTTCGGCTCATTAAGTATGACTCAATGTAGTTAAAAGTGTCAATTTCAAAATCAAACAAAACAGGAATGATTTTTGTACATTACACAATTTAGAAGAAAGAGTCCTTTATACATCTTTTGGAACTGAAAAGAATGGAGATATTTACTCATTAGGATGAATGAATAACTCAAAAAGAATGAAGATACTTATTAATTATTTTCTGATTTTTTTTTTATTCTTTCCTCTAATGCGATTTTATTCTAAAGCTTCAGAAAAAATTTCGAAGAGTTCATGTTATAAGTTATCATTTACTTTTCAGTCTCATCTTATTTAAATATATTTATGTATTAATGCTTATAAATATATCAAACAATGCTTAATTAGCATAAATTACAAACTTATAAACAATAAAAACTAGATTTTACATATTACTTGTTGTGTATGTGTAAAGAAATGCATCCTTTTCCTAAACTAAGAAACTTTTGAATAATACATTTATTACTACTTCTTTATGATACTTTGCCTAAGTAGCATTTGTCATTCTATAGAACGTTTAAATATCTAGGTATTATACAGGTTGTTGCCGAATTCGACCGACAAACTCAGAGGGGTGATAGTAGGCATCAAGGGGGTAAAGAATCAACATACAACATACCAAATGACGTTTAGGGGGTGAAAATCGCAAAAATATGGGGAGTCGGGAAACTTTTGGGAACTAAAAAATTAATAAAAAAATAATAAATGGTGTTTCAAATATGATTTTTTTAAGTGAAAGCACATTCTTAAATGCTATTTTTCATGTAAACAACATGCCGATTTGATGAACCAGGGGGTCGTAAATTATTGAAAACGAAAAAGTTGTTTAGAACCTTTATCTTCAAAAATATTTAAACTTTAAAAAATAAAAGATTGAAAATATAATGAATTTTATACTCTTTAATTTGATATAAATCTGTAGTGTAAAAACTGAGAAAGTTTTAAAATATTCAAGAAAAACTAAAATTTTTGCCGGTAAACATCGCTGCAACATCTGCACCGATGTTTCAGAAGGTATTGCAAATTTATACCGAAAAATTCTTATGAGTGATAGTAGGCAAAAAGGAGATAAGAATTTACAAAGAAATAAATATAAAGTCGCAAACGATGATGAAAATTTATTTGGTGGAATACAGATACAGCATACATTTACAGCACAGACTTTTTAATATAAGAAAGGAGACGATGAGAAACTTTTATAAAAATTACACAATGTTGTGGCCGCGAAGGTCATTCATAACCGACTTCGACATTTAAAGGACCGCCGGACGCGCTCAAACATACCAAATGTGCTTGCGGTTTCTCCAGCAGCGACGACGATCCGTGCTACGAGATCTTCCCCTGTATCCAAAGGTGTATGATAAGAAAGAGATTTCATTTGGACCAGAAGAAGAAATCCAATATAAAAAAAATTGCTTTACGATTCTGCTATTTAAAAATGAAATTTTTCCTTCATATTTTGGTCATACTACAATTCAACTAGCTTTTAGACCATCAGAGCTTTCAGTAAAACTAATAACAATATTACATTTAACTGTAACCATTTTTAGAAAGAAAATTTCAGTTGTTTATGGGACATTTGTAAACTTAACATACTTAAAAAAGGATAAACGTTCTTTCAAAACAGTCTTCCATAAACATAAACATCTACTAACCAATCATTTCAATGTCAACCAATAGAGTCAGAAGAGATAAAAAAGAAACATCATTTCAGAGTCACTTAACATGTAGAGGGATGAATTGAAAAATCCCAAACAATTTGGTTAAGCAAATGTTTGTTTTCTTACGAAATGTTGCTAAAAGGTTTGGGAATCCAAAGTAAAAAGATACTATTAAGACATCTGCATGCTCACAACATTAAACTGGAAAAAGAAAACAAGTGAAAAGTGTACTCAGGTCTTAAAGCATGTTTCGATATTTATGAGAAGAGATACAATGGGATAATTTTTCGTACAATAAGCAAACCACTTCTGTACAATCAATAATCAGTTATGAAAAAAATTGTATTTCATTAAAGAGATCTTCAAATAGAAATGTAAATACCCGAGTGTATTATTAGGATAAATATTTCTTTCAGGTGGTAAATAGAACATTTGCCATTATTTGAATAAATAAAATTGGTGAAAATCGATAAAATGTACTTAGTTTGATCATTAAAAATATTTAAAAGCAAAGAAGTTTTCTTAAAAGCACATATCTGGAATCTGAAAAATACTGATTGATGCTTTTACGAAACCGATGATGTTCGATTTAGTAAAAAGATTAAAAGAACATTCTTTGAAAACAAAATCGATTAGCGTATCGGATTGTAGGAACATAAAACGGTGGAGAAACGTGTTGGAAAAGTAATGTGCATTTCTTTCATTAAGCTAATTATTTTTAAATCCATGTTTACGCCTTTATTTTGTGACTTAAGAAAGAAAAAGCATCCATTTGCAGTAGCTTGGCATCAATTCCATACTACTTCGTGGATTTTTCTCTAAGCAATGCTGGTTATTTATAAGAGGGTAGATAAAGATAAAATTTTGTATTAGCTTAAAACTCTGTTATTTGTAAAAATAATTTCCTAGTAATTAACTAACAAGCACTTTTTTTAAAAGTTTTGTAAGATGTGTCTCTTGCAAAACTTTATAAAAATAAACAGGCTGTGTATTTAAATATCATTGGCTACATATTATTTATTAATAGCTATTTTAGTCCTTCAAGATGATACATGCGTGATAAAAAAAATGTTATTTAGGATTTGGTTTCTTTGGCATTTGAAGTGCTTAGTAAAAAGCATTTGTAAAAATTTTAGTTATATTTCTTAATGAGGATAAATTAAAATTTATATATTTTTCTGCACAATAACTTTATATTGTAAAAACATATTCAAATTATTCTAAATTTGGTTTTTCTATTGGTGCTAATTTCTTCGTTTCTTTGTATTTTTTAAAAAAAATTAAATATTTCAGTGGATTTTATAATAATTTATTTTATTGTCTTGGTTACTTCATTTATATGCATGAACATTATTCTACAATATAGGATAAGTTATAAAAATAAAATAAGCTAATCACTCTGAAACTCTATCATATTACTATGTCTAATTGTTTATTACTACACCGCTTTAAGGAAATGCATAATTTTAAAAAACAATGAAAAAAATTGAATCATTCAAGTTTTTTCGAGTAATTTTCATTCTTTTAAATCATACCCTAAAATAGCTATCCACTTCTCAGGATATATAAAGATTTTCTGTATTATTGAAATATATACATAATTTCATTGGAAAATATTTCTGTATTAATAAATAAAAATTTATTTAAAATGGGTTTACAGTCGAAAATAATCATAGATTTTATTATATAAGTTATCAGTATTATCATCTTAGTGTTTCGCGACACTGTGATTATTTCTTTCGTGTTCTATTATATGTTAGAGTATTTGAATATACATAATAAACAAACATAATTTTTATCTAATTAGAATCAGAGCAATTACTGTTTTCCTTCTATCAGATGTTTCTTAAAATTTAAATAAAGTTTCCGGCTGAAAAATGGTAACTGAGTTTTTACCATTTATTAATTGGAAAAAATAACCATTATTCCAATCTAATAAATGTGAAGGAATTAGAATTTTCATATTCGGCTTTAAATAGTGAAATCAGTTTTCATGATTGTTAATTCAATTCACTTTATTAAAAACAAGTTCTTTACATATAAAGAATATTTATTAAGAGATATCTTACAGGAAAGCGCGATTATGAAGAAAAATTTAAGATATTCTGAAAATTCCAATTTCTTGAAATAAATTATATCATCAATTATGAAAACTTCAAATTCAATTTCATATTTTCAAAAAACGATTTTGAAATTTCACACTCTTTTTTATAACACTTAATTTAATCCATGGATATATAGCAATTTCCCTTTATGATGCAAAATTAAAAGTCAGAATTAAGTAAATTCAAAAAATGTTTGTTGAGTGAAATTGATATATTCGTTAAAACATAGTAATTTATTCCTTTATTAAAAATAACAATCAAGCTATTAAATATTTAAATCAATCAATATCAGTAATTTTTCGAACAAAAATTTTTTTTAATAATGTTTGTTAATACATTCCATATATAAAGGGAAAATCTTGCAGAGGAAAGTGAATGAAATGAAAACTTGTGAAGGATATGAATTCATTGACTTTAGATGACATATAATAACCTTTATTAATTTTTTCCTATATTTTTTATATTTATTATTATCACTTAGAGTAAAGGATAGGAATAATACGTTAATATGTCTATTAATTATAAAATTCGGAAACATAACGGTTAATTCTTTGTTAAGAGCTACAGTCTGTTTCAAATAAGGCAAATAGTTTTCCTTGCCATTATCTTAGTGTTATCTGTGTTGCTGTAGTTACCAATGTTAAGGGCGCTCATGCATATTTTCACAATGTAGATTATTTCTTTTTTGTGAACGTAATTTTTTTTATTTCCACTATTATTTTTTATTTTTATTTACACTAATTTTTTATTTACACTTTTAAATTTTCTTTTTTTATTTTTTATGCGGACAAATTTTTGGAATTCATTTTCAGCTATAATTGTTCAAGGTTTCGTTTCATAGATCAACGTTTATCATTTCCAGAAATCATTTTCTTTTTTATCTGATAAGAACATCATACAGTCATCCCTTTTGGTTCTAAATTGGATGCATATCTATACTTTCGATATTAAATCAGAGTATCAAATTTTCTTCATCTAGTTTCTCTTTGCTTTTCAGTTATCGAGTTAATCACTTGGTGAGAGAAACTTCTTCTAGTTAGATTACGTTTAACATTTGAAAGACATCTAAAAATTTAGCGTTAAATGCCAGTACTGGATTTCATCTATCTAGCTCAAAAAGTTTTTGAAATAACTAGTTCACAGACAAATATAATTTCGAAATTATGTTTCTTCAATTCAGGAAGATTCTGAAACGGAAAGAGTCAACAAAATCGCAGTTCGAATTCTTTCAAGAATACAATACTTTCTTTTTTTATACCTCATATAAGTAAGTATAAGAGAAAGTAAAAAAAGAGCCTAAAAGAAGAAAAACAAGAATTATAACGGTCCATATAGCTTCAAGAAAAATCGAACAAACTAACCATCCATGAAAAAAAAATTGGAATCCTAAAAAGTATTATAGTGAGGCAAAATTTGTTAAAGAAACCAAAGAATAAGCATTTGCCCAGTGTTTATTATGTAAAGAATGAATTATGTAGTATATGATAGTTACTCTAGTGAAGTAACAACTGCTATTTTTGAAAAAAAAAGTAGATAATATTCTGTAATCTTTTCATATTCTTTAGACAATTTTTTAGATCTAATACATTTTTTTCTTTACAAAAATTATTCTACAAAACATTTATACTATAATCATTATACTATTTATGTATATATTATATAATTATATTAATGAAGCCTATTTCCAGCTTTTTTTGTTTCATTTCTAATAAAGAGTTTTAAGTATTGCATTGTCTTTATACTGTTCAACATTTAAGATATTTCGCATCAGAAATTGTGTTCGTAATTATTGCTAATTTTCTAAAGTTGTAAAGAAAATATTTTGTGTGCAGTTTTAAGAATTTCATTTAGAAAATTTAGCATTCAAATTCCTAATCAACAATTCTTAAATGAAAATTTTGATTCATTCAAAATTTCATTTCTTTTCATTTTTTTAAATTTCCAAATATAAATGGCATTCCGAACTTTTCCCCCTTACATATTTTTATTACTGCATTTGATTTCAATTTATCCGCGACTTGTAAATTTCGTATTTTGTTACCAGCGAGACTGAAATAACCGTAAATCTGATATGCTAATCCATAAAAAATGACGACCTTGTTTTAAGAATTGAAGCTTGAATTAGTCATAAAGTAAATGCCATTTTGATTTGGACAGAAATGGAAATGTTTAAGAAACGATAAGATATTGTACATTTTAAATTTCTCGATGAAAATTCTATACAAATATTAAATTCTTTACTTGTAAAGACAAAAAAAATGTATGTCATTTCTGTTATATAAGTTCCATAATAAATGTCATTTATTTATTGAAACAAAGAAAGAAGTTTATATCTTTATAAAGGGAAATGGAAATAATGTTACGTCATTCAGTTTGAAAGTTGCAAAAGAATATGATCGACTAATAATAAAAAAGAATGTGTATGCGTATGCGTGGAGAATGCTTTTGAAACTTTAATAGGACTTTAATTTAATTATAGTTGAAAAGAAGTTTCACGTTATTATCGATGACATGAGAAAATATTATTACATAAAGTTGAATTTTATACTATTTTAAAATATATTTTATGATACCATTTAATTATGATTATTTATGACATCCTTTTAATTGTTGCACAATTTTTCGGCAATTTTTAATAATAGATTTCATTTCTATCATGAAGTACAAATTGTTTTCATTATTTCACCAAATATTTTTACTTGTGGTTATTTTTTCCATTGTTAAAATCTATGAAAAAGAGATCCTGGTGATAGATAGAGCAGTTTATAAGGGAAGTCAGAAAGTGAAATTATATTATGTAAAAGACAGCGTATAATTCAAAAAAAGTTCTCAGTTTTTAATGACATTATGATTTTATAGAACACAGGTGTATGAAAACAGGTGTAAAGCTATTAAAACAACAAAAATAATTTCTATGGCAATTTTATAATTGAAACGATTTTGTTGAGAGAATTATAAACATCAAAGTATGCAAAAAAGATTTAGTAATATTTAACTTTTTGCGTACAGGGACGATATAGAAATGTTAACATTGGTTATGTAATGCTGTGCCAAATATACAGCGGATAATGTTCAAAGTCTACCACCCCTCTAACTTCTAAATAGTATTCCTTCTTCTTGCACTAGTTGTTCCTACTGACCTTGAAACAGTTCAGTCTGGTGGATGAAGCACTTTGTGGTGCAATTCATATGCCTACGTGGATATAGGACGTTAGAAAATACCCTTCGTTCTTTTTGGAAATTTATCACTTTAAAAGGCTACTGCTTTAGTAAAGATATTTTAAAATAATTTTTGAATTCAAATTAATTTCAAGAAAGTAATTTTATTAAAAGATCATTAAATTATTAGTTTCTTACATGACTCATCGAAACAAAAGGGCCAAATTTTTGAACCTAGATCAGAAAGACAGCAAAATCGATGCAGGCTCAAAAACTATTCATTAATATGGACTAAAACAGAAATATTATTGAATTGATGTTATGTCAACTCAGTGTAAATTTCACGAATTCATAATGCTGAATATACAGATAGCTAATGGCTGATATCTTATGTTCTTTTAAATATTGGGACTATAATTGTTCCGGATCTGCTATATTTGAAGAAAATTAATTTCTTTTCAGTCTACAGCCCTTTTTTAAAGATATGATTATTCCTTCTAAAACGTCAACTTTTATAATACATAAATAAAAATAATATTTGCGCGCGAAAAGTATTTTTCTTGAAAACAAAGCTTGAATATTCGAATCCTTATTCTTACACTAAAAATTCCAAGAAACTAGATTTAAAAATAAAACTAATAATAAACTGAACAATGCGCTGTTTTTAGTAGAGATAAGAAAAATTAGATTACTAACATCTGTTCATATTTCTGCCAGTTTGCTTATTAATATGTATTAGTTCTGTGATTCGTAAATGTAAAGCATCAGATGAGAAAAAAATGACAATGAATCGATAAAATATATATTTTCAATTTGAACTCATTCCTCATTCCTGAACTCATTTGAATTCATTCAATTTGAACTTATTCATTACTGAAAATTCAGTATATATTTAGATTCTCACTTTTGATATTATGATAAGTTTGAAAATTTTATAAGTTTCCGTATTTTTCTAGCTATTTTTAATAAACAATTTAAAATTTTCTATTTTTTTATTTGTTTTCCCCCTTTTGTAAGTTTTAAACTATAATTTTGTTAGTAAAATTTATTTATTGGACAATAAAACAAAATCAAAAAACCTACATTTCATAATCTTCTTTCTCAGGAACTTGTTATGATTAAAATTGAGCATTTGTTTTTGCCAAGAAAAGCAATCCTTTCTAATGCAATCCTTACTTTTTAAATGTTTTGTGCGATTTTAAAAGTAAACAGCTATTTTAAATATGTATAATTTAGCTATTTAATCTCTAATCATAATATATCTTCAAAAATAACCTTATAACATATATGTACGGTCGCAGAAAAAAATAGAAGAATCCAGCTTTAATTTGACTTAGTTCTTTGTGCAATCCCTAAAAATGTGCCATTCGGAAAGAACTAACGTATTATTAAAGATTTTTGAATTAAAAATTTCATAATGTACCATCTGCATATTGAAATAAGGATTAATTTCAAAATTCTTAATGGCAACACCTAATGTCCTTATCAAAGTTCAAAGCTATATTAAATGTTCTTCCTTGATCTGAAATCTCAATAGTCTAGGCTTATTCGTTTTTAAATTATTAGGTGACAAAATTTTTGGCCTTCTAATATTAAAACAAAAATTTGCTTTCATATATTAAAAAATAATATAGTTATTTACTTTAAAACCTTTTTTTAATATAAAATAAAATATACTACTTTATTTTCATATATATAAATAAATATAATTGCAACAAATATATATATATAATATAATTTTAATGTGCGAAAAAATTGCAACAATAAAGTTTAAATTATTTTAAAATGGCATCACACTTAAATTTAGTTATAAATCTGAGAACCAAGTCATAATATGAGGGCATGCAAAATTGCATTTTGTGGACAACCCAAATTCATTCCTTCGAGCTAGTTTTTATGTTACATTCAAGTTTTGCCTCTAAAATGATGCATTTCACAAATCACAAATTGTAGATAGTATTTTATTTTTCTTCAGTGCAACTGATCATGCATTTCATGAATAAAATATCCTTTGTAAGCTATTTATATCATTTATAATATATTTAAAAAAAGTCATCAGCTGTAAAAAAAGTTGAAATAAAACTTTTAAAAAATTGCTTTCCATTGTTGTGCTATTTTATTATTATTCGTTGCTTTGAAGTTTGGTTAGTTGATTACGATTAAATTTAAGTTTAGTTACAGTTGCTATTAAAGTGTCATAAAAGTAAAAACAAACCAATACTATTACCGACATCGAAATAATATATAAATCATATATATCTAAATATCCAAACAAACCTTTAACAGGAAATTGTCAAATATATTCAGATGTAATTATGGTATATTAACCAAATTTTGTACTCTAGGTAATTTTTCCATGTGACATCTATTCGTGACATCAAAATAAGATGTTTCTACAGGACATTTCGACGTCTGTGCAATTTTAAACATTTAGACATTCCCCTACGAACATTTTAGACACATCGTCCTTAAACAAAGGCCACTAATTTTAAAATTGCTTTTTTAATTTCCATTTGCAATAATCGGTTGCAGATTATAGTTGGGCGGCACCTTATTTTTCTTCTACTGTACATAGTTAAATAATGAATGATAAATGGGAAAATGTGAGTAGTTAAATAAAGGAAGAATTAGAAGAAACAACCTAGTGAACAGAGAGCGCCAATTTTACACGAGTGTTCCATGAAAGTAATTTGCGCGCAAAAGTTTAAATGCTGACAATGTATCTCTAGAGATCCAGCAAGTCATAGAATGTGTACAAAAGAGAAATAAATGCTGTAAATCTGAACGATTCCAACGCTCATGAATGTACATTCATAAATTTAATTGAATTCTAAATCATGATAACACACTTAAATAAAAAAACATTAAGATCCTTATATTTATATCGAAATTTTGTGTACATATTTGTTTTCAATCTGTGAAAAAAAAACTGCCCTTCCTCATTGACGCTTTCCGATTATAATGCAATTTCGCAGAAAGATTTGGTTTTGTACATCGTGTCTTTTACATTCTTATGTTGACATTGAAACAAAATTGTAACAGAGATGAATATTAATAAAATTACAGAAAGATACTGATTCTAATAAAGTGTTTTTAAAGAGATGAATTTGATTATTTTAATAATTTTAAATCATAAACTCCTATAAACAACATACGATTCTTTAAATTGAAGAGTTTCAGACTATAAATCATATGAAACTCGTGACACATAATATAATATTGTAATAAATATCTTGAACTAAATTCCAGGAATTACAACCAGTAAGAATTTCTAGTGTGATTTAAGTATCCGGTTTATTATCATAATCATATTTCATTGAATTTGTCAGCATTTCACCAAAGCAGATAATGAAACTTACTAAGATTTGCTCTAGGCAACATACTTATCTGCCCATTCTGACATTTATATGCTTATGCCCCCTTCAATACATTGTAAAGTAATAGATAACTCGAAAACTCCGTGGGCTTTTAGTTCGAAAGCAAAGTTCGAGGCTTTAGTTCGATGAATCAAGCAAAACAACATTGGTTGATTCATCTAGTTGCTGCACTTAATTTTGTTTCGTTGACAGTTTCCAATAAAACATCAAAAGCATATGCAAATTGAGCCGAATGCTGTAAAATTTTAATTACTGACAAGCGTATTCTGTTAAAATTTAAAGGAAATGTTCAGGTTTTCTAGGTCAGCTTTCTTAGTGACAAAATGTTTTAGAATAAATAATGCAGCTTTGATTATTTAAACATTTGCAGGAATTTTGATTCCTTTTTAAGATATTAAAGTTTTAAAAATTACATTTTCAATATCCATACATGCTGCAATATATATATATATATATATATATATATATATATACAAAGATATAAAAATAAATTAAAAAGAAAAAAAAAAAAACCAAATAAAAATATTAAAAAAAAGAATCCGGCCTGAAGACTTTCTCAAAGGTCACCCTCAGGCAGGGATTCAAAAAAAGGGATTTTTTCTGTTAAGGAAATTCAGACAATTACGTCTAATAATGATTCCTTCGTGACCCGAAAATCCCCTGAAATTAGGCCCAAGAGATATACCATTTTAACAGAAAGGAAAAAACAAAACGACAAATTAGAAGAAAAACCACTAATAAGTTAAAATACAATAACAAAAAAACACCAAAATACCATAAAAACACTAAAGAATTTAGATTAAGAGAAAAAATAAACCATGACAAAATCTTGATTTCTATTGGTAATGATTTGGATGTTTTTATTGCCAAAATATCTAGAAAATACCATTGGCCTGCGGAAGGTTTCAGAGAATGGAAGGTGAGAATTTTAAAGGAAGTAAAAATGAATATTGGTTTTGACAGATCTAAAGAACGTGGGATTTATTTTAATAAAACATTGAAAAACGAAATAAAAAAATTAAAAGAAAAATTTGTTATTACAGTAATTATTACAGTTGTTACAGTAATCGTCGTTCTTGAATAAATTCCATTGTGAATAAGTATGCTTTCATATTAAGTGGTTAGATAATTACTTAAAATATTAATATGACAAAAACATGAAGTATTAATTCACAGAATTCTTTCATGCTATATTTCAAGATATTCCATTTATTTACTTAAATACTGAAAATAGACAAATACTTTGGCAACTGTACTTTATGCGTGCACTTAGTAGGAACTGTGGGCGTATAAAGGCTTATGAAATCCATAAGAGGGAGAGAATTCTCTTCAATTTTACAATGATGATTTCACATCTTGCATTCTACAATTACTAGCTATCTTTTACATGATAAAATTCTATGGATTCTAATTATTGTTTAAATTCATTTTAAACCCTTAAACATACACCTTACAAAATAGGAACTAATTCACTTGAGTCTTCGAAACTCAGTATACACACAGCTTCTGTCGGAAATTTCCAAATTTCTCTTTTTCCCTTGAATGTAGTATCATAATTGGTATACCTTTAATGCGACTCTCACCTTCAGAAATATGCTTGAGAGATATGCTTTGCATTTGTTGTAGCTGATGCTAATTTCATGGAAGAATAAATGACTAACTCACCCTTGCATGAAATCCTTCATCCTTGCGTGGATGAAAGATTCATCCATTAAGATGGATAAGACCTATTATATTTTTGATCCACAGAAAAAGTAATTTTTGAAATGAATGGTCTGAAGCGTTATTGATCAGCTAGTTCAGGCAGTGACCAGGACGCTATAATTTGATTTGATATCCCCCATTGAGGTATCCCCCCATTGAGAGATAATCACTTTAAGTTCATGGCATTTCATCTAATACTTTGCCACAGTCAGTTGATTAGTGATGAGGCAACTTTATTTTTCAAACAAGATTTTGATTCCCCAGTGAAGTTGGTTTATGACCAGTGTCTATTCTTTATAATTCTTCAAGAATTGCTTTTTACACAAGCAGGCAATGCCTTAAGGGACTTTAATGCACGAACAACGATTCTACACAAGAAATTTGCATTCGGTTCTCACATCTTATGACTCATCCAATATTTATCCTTGTCATCCTGACCTTCAGTCATCAATGTACATCTTTGTATGAACTGATACAGTTTACTAATCAATAGAACAACAATATTAAATCCTCTTAACGTGGAATATTACATATTTAAAGCATGTATCATCATCATACTTAAATTTTACATCATCTGTGTCAGCGAACATTAATTTACTATTTTCATCGACAGGTGTATATCTGCGTGCATTCTTTTTGACATATTACTAGAAATTCCTTCTGTGTTCAAGAGCAAGAGTACTTCTGCCCCGGGGCTCCAGAAAAATTCGATATCAGTGATTATCAAGTTTAGCAAAAAAGGTCGTCTAGTAGTTGTTCATTAGGATTCCTAGAACCCCCCTTCAAATCATAGAGATTGAAATCCCTGTGGTAACCGTTTTTACTGTCTTTTGATTCTTATTTCCACTACAGAAATATACACATTTATGCATTTTGCAACTAAACGCAGAATCGCATAAGAATTAGAAAGAATAATCGTATCCGGTAGTGTATTTTGTTAACTATTCCTTTTATATTTTGTTCATACAAATCATTGAAGTTCTTTTTAAACCTTATATACATAAAAATTATATTTTATGACAAAAACTGAATTGACTAACACGAGTATTTCAAAGTCATTTAAATACATAATATGCAGATACTTTGTGTATGCAGTTTTTAACACTTATCTGTTCTCCTGAACATGGTACTGTCAGTGATAAATAGAGGAATACTTTCTTTGGATACTCATATTCTCAATATATTTCATGAAACGAAGGAATTAAAAATAAGTATGAAAGAATTTCTTAACACTGCAAATCATTAGCATCATAATTGAAACTATTTGTCATCATATTATGTACAGAATGTATTTCACAGTGCAATTTAATGTATATCTCAAAACCTTTAATTTATAATATGACCATGACTGAAAAAGACGTCTATGAACTAGATGCTTAAAAAATCGAAGCTTCTATATAGGCTTAATTAAATGACCTCGACATATAACTTGCATAAAAATCCCTATAATGATCTCCTTTAATTTTTCAAAAACATTTTTGAAAGTTTATTTTTTTCCTTGCTAATATTTAAAGGAAATGCCTTTTATGAATCATTTTCAAAAGTTACGTTTATGTTTTTAAAAAAAATTAATTTTTCTCTATAAGGTGATATTTTGAATTCAAATCCAATAACAACGAATGTTTTTTTTTATATTTCCAAAGAATAATATAATTATACAAATAATTTAATTCTTTCAAAATGCATTAGCTGTTACCCCTTCCGCTCAAGGATGTTTAAAATCAAAATAATGTGTCGTTCCGAAGCTGCATTTAAATCTCATACTATTAATCTACACATCTTAAATAGATTACAAAGAACATCTCTAAAGCTTTTTTATTAATATTTCAGATCATTTAAAGGACGAAAATAACATATGGAAGTTTTAAATTAAATTTAAAAATTATTTTTAAGTGAATATATATTTTATCCTATTTATGTAAGGGTTGTTTTTCAATGAAATTTATCATCTAAAAGTAACACTTACAAAAATATGATGCAACTGTGGGAATTTCAAGCAGATTTTACTAAATGCTCAGTTACTGAAACAAATTTATATTTAATTTCTACAGATTCTTATTAAAATTGTCCTTACAAATGAATCCTTTCTTAAAATGCAGATACCCTAATCTAATAAAATGAGAATTTAGTTAAATATATTCAATAAAGTGAGAATCTAGAGAGACATAAAGGAAAACAAATTTAAATTGGTTGAAACAGAAACGAAATTACTTAAGTCGAGACAAGATCAAAAACTCTTCTAAAAACAAGTTTTCTTTTCTCTTAATAGCAAAATCTTTTTTTTACATGCATTAACAATAATAATAAAATTTTCTTAATAGCAATCGTTTTTTCCTTTTTTCTTTTTTTAAATGCATAGCACCGTTACGATAAAGACAATTAACGGTACATTTCTTATCTCATTTTTTGAGTAATGCTTTTAAATAATTGACATTTAAATCAGATTATATATACATCTTTTAAACCTGTTTTTGGTAATATTCCACGAAATGGAATCCTTTCTACTTCCAATAAATTTATTAAATGCTGGATTCTAATAAACTAAAATAATAATTAAATTATCATAAACCATCGCATGACTGACTTTAAAACTGTATTAAAATGAATGATTACTCGATATAAATTGTGTAAATCCAAGATAAAGAAGTATAGTGTAATCTAATCTGTAAAGCAAAATTTTCAGAAAAATGTTGATTTAAATTACAGTAAACAAATAAAATTATTGTAGAATTTTTTCTTCTTTTTTACATTTATAATTATTTTGGGAAGAAAGTAGAAGACAGTTGAAATGATCTTCTGTTGCTTATGGTGCTTTTTATTATCATTTACTTTAAAAGAATCATATGTATAAAAAAAGATATTTCATAAAAAAAGATAAAGCAATTAACTGAATTTATTAAATTGTTTTGAGCTTACAATTGGATTATTTAGTATAAGTCCTAAAATTTTAAATGCTAACATAATTTTAACTTGTCTTATTGAACCTGATTTTGTGTTCAGCTCGAAACTTCATCAACACACCACCAGAAAATCAGATATTCCGATATATTTTAACAGTATCGTATATGTGATCATAAAAGTTTCTTAAATTATACTTCTTAACATACAATCATAAAATAGTGTACGATATTCTGAATGCTTACAATATCGAAACAATATTGTAGGATATGTTTGCTAACAGAGTAGTCTGTCGTGAACTAAAATAAAACGATTAATGAAAATAGGTCAGAAACAAGTCCAGTAAATACAAAGACGTTCTAAAATTCATTTCTAAAATATTAGCAAGTATCTCCGAAATAATCATTCATTTTATTCTCGTGAATAATTTCTTCTTTTGTTAAAAGAGAACAATAAAGGCTATAAAAGGAACAATAAAGAAAAATATTTTGAATTAAGAATACCAACTTTAATACAATACAAACAAATTTATTTGAAGTGGGAAGCCTTAAACATGCATTTATTCTCAGAATAATATGCAAATTAAGTTTTGAGACTTTGATATCGAAAATATTGTTGAATGAATACGAATTGATTTTTTAACTTTATTATCCTGTCCTTGGGATACATTATACAGCGCCCACAAGATTTCCAAGAATTTTTTCTGACTTATCAACGGAACTTTTCAAATATTCATGAACTTACTTTCTCTTAATTCACTATTTTATTATTATCCCATATTTCTGTTTTCTAACACTTTTATTGCATTCCTTTAAAGCTTCCCAGAAGTAAGAGAATAGATAGATTTTTTAGCTAGAAAAACAAATTCCACCTACATAAAAGTATGCATTTCCATATCAAATATAATTGTTTGAAGAAATTGGAAATTTATTATGTAGAAGGACAGAATATAAAAAAGTTTCTTGTATTAGAAAAGACGATGCTATATTGATTTGGAATATCTTAATGTTTTACTAACATAAAAAGACACACTTTTATTTGTCACCTAATTTTAAAATAAACCAAGATTATTCTCCTTCATACTTATTTTAAGTTACAAATTTCTTGACTATAATGATTAGAGTCATTTGATCATAATATTTTTCTTTCTTTTATGTAATTATTTTCGTATATACTCAATAAATATACTTATCATGCTGAAATGTTACATGTCAAATATGTAATTGCAATTTAAATTTGGACATCTTGCAAACTCAATATTATTGTGTGTGTGTGTGTGTGTGTGTGTGTGTGTGTGTGTGTGTGTGTGTGTGTGTGTGTGTGTGTGTGTGTGTGTGTGTGTGTGTGTGTGTATATGTGTGTGTGTGTGTGTGT
>JAPMOR010110627.1:43695-85787 GCA_026543865.1 Argiope aurantia | reverse complement strand
ATTTATTTAGAATTTGAATTAACTGAGCCTCGAACGAATTAGTTGCATAAAGAAAGCTATTGTTGTTCAGATTTTCTACGTAAATCCCAACGCTTTATTTGCATTTTTATACAGTTTCGCCATGAAATCCCATAAATTAACGAAATACTTATTTCATTGTAAGAAAGAAATTAAAGTGTAGTTAGTCTAATAATGGCTCGAAACTAACACTCTTAATTTTGAATTCAGCTTTACCCTAACATCGCCTGTTGTATTTAATGGAAAACATATGGTAATGCAAAAGAGAAGATTAGCTTACTTTCGTAAATAAACAGCTATCAGATTAAGCCTGATTGGGATCGTTTGGCTTTTAAGAATTAATCGCTAGAATTATTTGCAATTTCTTATTTAAAATTTAAATGTGTAGAATTCAAAAGAAAGGAAAAAAAGAAATAAGATTTAAATGAGCATGGATTAATCTAAACCCAGTTAACTCTATAATATTTATTTATAAACTAAAAAAAAAGCATTTATTCGTATGGTGTAAATTCTCGTGTTTGGAATATTATTTTAGTATCCAAAGTTTATTTATTTATTTTGGATATTCATTTTGAAAATGTAAATAACCTTATTTATCACATATTTTATCATCGCCATATTTTACTGCATGAAATTAAACATTCATTTCACTACTATAATTATTTCATATATTTGAGTATATAATATAAGGTGTACCTAAATGAAAAGTCGTCTACGTTTATAAGTGAAAAATTTATAATAATAACATTATAATTACAATTCATATGAAACAGTCCAATTATAAATAATCGCCATTGACTTAGAAACACCAATCCAACAGATATTAAGGGAGGGAATTGCTTCAGTATAAGGTTGCTGGTGATTCCAGATGCTTCGTCACATGCTATGCCCAAACTTTACTATAGCCAAACTTTTTGTGAATTATTTGATGCACTGTTCAACATAATGGGGGATTCTATGAAGGTGGTTCTATTCACCTGGTGGATTCTATGAAGTCATTTATGTTTACACAACCCACTTCATAACGCTGACATGACTAGAATATGGCGCAGTTTGTGACAAACTATTCTTTGTAAACCTCTAAATATTCAAGATACCAAGAAATATTTAAGAAATGCCAAAACTAAGAAATATTCAAGATTTGATATCCATAATTTAAATAAAGATTTAGAGTTTTCTAGATTATAAATATACATTAAATTGCAATTTGAATAAAAATTTTAATTATTATATTATACCATTGGGACCGCTGAACCTCAGAGAAGCACGTTATGAGTCATGTGTTAGACCAATAGACGCACGGGTACAGTTGGTTAGGTTTTTTTTATATGGCAATATGGTTTTCACACAATTCAACTTCCCTGTTCAAAGAAAACTTTCCTAGGGCACACATTTATTTGTTTTAAATATATATATGCTTTAATTATTTTCACGGTTTCGATAACATATTGTAGGAATAAACCATATGTTGTTCTGTCATAAGTAGATGCAATATATGTACATTATTTTCCAAAAACGCAAACAATTAAAAGAAATTTGCGATATGTTTCAATTCATTAAAGAAAAATATATATTACTATGAGCATGAAATATATTTTTAATTTTCATGAACACAGAAATAACTATATTATTTTATCTAACTTGAGTAAGAAGTCGAAAAATATAAGTAATTTCGAAAATCGTTTCTACGTAAATTTTAATTATTTTTAATACTTATTCATTTTTAACATATTAATGGTTTTATGTCATATTTAAATGGTAATCATTTTAATTTCAAAAATATATTTATATTCTTAAGATTTATAAATAAAAGGGAGATTTCTATACTATTAGTTAAATGATTAAATACTTTTATAATTCTTAAGAATAATCAATTAAATATCTTTAAAAAATTTTTTTCTAACTCAAAAGCTAAAATACTTGTTTCAAATAAAAATTTAAAGTTACGAATTCATTTCTGAAAAGCATTTAGAATATTTAAAGTAAATAAAAGGAATGCCTATTTGCAGATATTTAATCACATTATAAAACCTGTGTGAAATATTACACATTTTATCTGCTTCGGCGTATTTTATTGAAATATAATTTTTTTGTAATACAAAAATCTGAGAATAAAAGCATTTGGTCAAACTATCAGCTTAAAGACGTAAATCATTATAAATGCAATTCGTAGGTTTTGTTGTTTTAGTTTAAAATATATGAAATGAAATCTTCAAGATAATGAAATAAGTACCAACAATTATTTTTCTTTCTTTACTTTATTTATTTATTCTCTTTATTATAAATTATATTTATTTATTTTATTTCTTTTTCCTTATTTCTTTCTTTAAAATATATATTGTGGTGGAAAGTAGATTATTATGATCTGTGCAGGAAGCAACAGGACGAATGTTGTTGGAAACATTTCTTTAATAATCACCTTCACACACTTAAACAAACACAAAGACAAGACATTCACTCGCGTGGCTTTTCAGTTCAGCATCACATCTCATTCTAATTGCAATCGCAATGCATTATGGGATGACATATGGGATGGCCTAAACAGGCATCACCATCTTGTATCCAAAAGAGAAGATAAGAGTAATGCAACTGCTACATCCTCCTCCTCTGGCTCCGACGACGTCCCGACAAGGAGACAGAATTTGAATTGTCTGGAAGTCTATTGGTTAAGAGTAATGCAACTGCTACAATATATATTTTCTTTCCTTTAATTTGAAATAGTATTATCATAATAGTAAAATTTAAAATCTATAATTTTCTTCCTCAAGGTAACAAAATATTTTCTTTTACAGTAGTTTAATAATTGCAATTTTATTCCATTCATTATTTATTTTTGTAGACTACTTGATTTTTAATTTTCTTTTATAATCTAAAATATATAATGCCTTAGAAAGCTATGCAACACTTTAATGTATATTGCTGCTTAAAACCATAACCACAAAGTTATTTATTTATTTATTAAATCTCATAAAAATATTTTGTTTCACATCGATTTCTTTCTTTAGAGAGGAAAACGGTGCTTTGAAAATCAGCTAAGAAAACATTACTTTTGTATAGTTAATAAAATAAATAAAAATTATAATTTTCTAAATATATATTTCGTTTACTATTTCCAACTTACGAAATTGTTTCCTATAAACTACTGTCATGAGAAAATAATTAGAAATAAATATAAGTCATTCTGATTCTCCATCTGTAAATAGAATCGCCTGATTTCCTAAATTGATAGCTCAATTCGATAGAATCAAAGATAATTAGACTTCTAGTGTAAAACAATATACCTTTAATAGGAAAGGGGATATATACAGACGTACGTTATAATGCTGCCGTTCATTTCCTATCCTAATTTTTTTAAGTTGAACTATTTGGTTGAATGTTGTGGAAAGATAAAGCAATTAAAAATTCCTAAAAATAGAATGAGCCAATAACAGAAAACTCCACCCCCACCCCCACCCCGTATCTCCATCTTCGAATTATATTATATGTTTATAAAATCGCACGATATTTATATCAACATAAGTCATTGCAGGTTCAAAACAAATGAAAATTAATACTCTCGGACAGTAGGGAAGTATTGAGATCTTGAATATTTGCAAACATCGCATCTAAATAGTGATTTTAAAGAATTACGCTGTCTCCCCCTGTACATGCGGGTGACTCCACTGCATTCTGCCAATTCAAGTATTTTCCTTTTTTGCTATGTCGGATCAAGCATTTGCTAAGTTTATCATTGTGAACTATTTTTAAAGCATGAGCATAAAGTATATCAATATACAGTCTTAAATGAGGTATTGTTTTCTTTTTGACATTATGCGACTGGCAGTCATTAGGTTTTTCATAACGCTAGACATTCAGAGAGAGAACTATTACTCAGCCGTATGATGATTGGTAACTATTCTTGAAACTGACACTTTGAAATCGAAATTTTAAAATTACTTAATTAAATTTGAACTACTACAAGGGAAGCTTCCAAGCCGATATAATATATATATTAGAAATGAACCCAGATATTTCGGTTTTACTCCTAATCTCATCCTGTTCAACATATATTGTCAGATTGCCCAAATTTCAATGGCCAGCGATTACAATCTTTTCAAAAGTCGTGCACTCGATTATCTCCATTTCAAAAGTCTTATCTCTATTATTATAAAGTATTTATCTTGCTTGATAAAATACTTCATGTCCAACTTTTTGCATTTTTAAAGTTCATAAAGTTTTATCCATTTATTTAAATATTGATTACATTTTAGAGTTTCTCCTTATATTCCCTTCGATGACCGTTTGAAAATGGTATAATTTTACATATTGTTTGGCGCAGCATGGTCAACATCATGCTCTTGCGCCAGAAAACCCCAAACAAATCAAATCAAAATCAAACCGAACCTCCAATTTCTACAATATATATCTTCTAATGTAGTAATAAGGCACATACAAAATGAAACAAATTTGACACAAGGTATTTAGATGCCTAATTTGATAAAATTATTCGTTAAATTACAATCATATTTTGTAAACAGATTTTTTTGAGCATATGATTTTAATGATGTAAGAAAAATTTAGATATTATCTGATGATGATTTTTAATGAGAATTCCAATAATATTAACAAAATTGAATATTACTCTTTGAATATTTTTATAAGAGAAACAACAATACTTCGGCAATCGCTATCATTTTACCTTTAGAATTAGCTTAAATTCTAAAGGTAAAATGATAGCGATGCTATATTCTTCTTGCTAAAAAAACCTTAGATGGATGATTTGATAATTCGATTAGATTTGAACATTCCTTGAAAACCGAAGATCTTCAATTTTTTTTTCTATTGAAATGAGATCAATGAAGAAAATGTAACAATAGAAGTGAGAAAACAATAATAAATGCTTATAATGAAAGAAAATTACTTGCCTTTTTTCACTAATAAGAATTTAGTTTAGTTTAGTTATATTAACGTCCCGTTTTTAAAGCAACAACACTAGGGCTCTTTTGGGACCGCCCTTGTAATTTTGAACCGTGGTCAGATGATGAGGACGGCACCTGAGCTGGCACCTTTTTTCCACACTAGCGGAATTACCCCGACGGATTTAATGTGCACTAAATCCGCTTACACGACGGTGGAATAGAATCTTGAACCTGAAACCCTCCGGTACCGGAGTCGAGACCTTATCACCAAGCCACTGCTGCCCTCATTCACTTATAAAAAAGGCTATTGCCTATCGTTTTTTAAAAAAATCACTACTTATTTATTCAGCAATTTTTCCTCAATCCACAAAATATGAGCTTTTTTTTCCCTAAAATCAAAACAAATAGATGCACAAAATCAGATAGTCATCATTTTATACAGGAGGAGGCCAATAATCGCTTGTTCAATTTAATTTATTTTTATTCATCGCACAGACTCATTTGCATTATTTAAGATGACATCAGAATAGTTATCGTTTAAAATTTCAAAATATAACAAAATTCATAAATAAGTATTAACAGGTTTATATATCCCATGCATAAATTTTTCAAGCAAATTTATGACTGTATTTCCTTGGTCATTCTAAACTAAAAGCAGATAGACATGTAAATGGCAATATTTCTGGGATTTTTTTTTCAAGAATATTGACCTGAGTCGGGCATCAAAACATTACTTGCAACGATATTTTAGTATATATACAAAGACGTTAAACCTATCTCAAAATGCCTTCCTCTCTGTTTGTATGAATAATGCAACATTTCTTTAAAATAAAATTTGAACAATTTTTCTTGTATAGTTAAGAGTCTAAAGATAAAAAAAAGACCTGTGCTTATCCTCGTTTTAAGAAGGAATAGAAGACATTTTCATTTTGCGGAAAACAGGGCAGAACGGGGGGAGGGGAGCAATCTTGTTTCCTCTCTTCAAAAAAAGAATGAAAAAGATTTTTTATCAGTTTGTGTAAATTATTTAATATAATATATGTAATCAAAGTATCAGCCATTATTTATGATAATATTTTATAAAGATGCTCATTTATGGTCGGATTGACGAGTATTTTAATCAATCAGGTAACACGTTTGTTATAAGCAATTATATTTACAGATTTTCGCCGAAGTAGACAGTGGAAATTTAATTATTCACTATTTTTTAAATTTGTATTCTCTCTCAGTGCATGAGCAATGATTGTTTTGTAAAAATCATACCTTAACAATGAATATAAATGTTATGGCTTGATATTACTTAAGAACAGCAATTTTTTAGAGATCTGTTATTCTTAATGTTATGCCCTAATTTGTATAACTTTTGCATTTTAAGGCCTACGTTTTGTTTCTAGCCATGTTTGGAGAACAGCTGGTTTTCGATAATATTGAATTGTGTTTAATTTCACTTAAATTAATTTTGCATTAACTTGATGTTTATAATTCTCTCACCAAAATATTTCTAAACTGTATAGTTTTATGGTTGTTAAAGCTGTGCCCTTTTCAAAGCCTTATACCTGTTTTTTTTTTAATATACACATGAACATTAGTGATTTTACTAGAATTGTGTAGATAATAAGCGCTATTTTCTCAGTTTGCTTTCATCAAAAGAAAAAATTACGTTATTTAATTTTTATGAAACGATGAAAACAATTTAAACTTCATTGTCAAAAAATGAAATGTGTAGAATAATAATGTCAAGATATATTCGTAAGAATTATTAGAATTCAATAAAAATTTTCATCGTAACCATGTTACTATCAATAAAAGGAAATTTTAGAATTTTAAGCTCGTTTAAAAATGTATTTTGAAATAAAATTTTTGAAAATTATATCAGGAAAGGACTAAAATCTCGCTTTAAATTAATTAAAATTTTAAAAATTGTTTCCATATATCAATTTTACCCTTAAAAGTTCTTTCTTGCCAAATTTATTAATAATAAATCAAATAATATTAATGCCTTGTTTTTACTAATAAATACATACATAATTTTTTCTTAATTATTATTAGTTAAGTCATGGATAAATTGTTACTTTATGTTTGGTAATGCTACATGATTAATAGTTTTCATTTTCTTAACTTGAATTATTGTATTTTATTTTGCTACTTCATTCGTTGATTGATATAATATTGATTTATTATAATGCTTACTTTCAAATTTGGCAATTGTATTTGTAATAGTCAAACAACTAGACATCTCAGATATTAAGATAAGAAGTTTCTTTTTCGGTGGTTGTTCTCGCCACCCTGGTGGGCACAGAAATAGTGTGGTGATGCCTACTTCCCTAAAGATGACCTGTCGTGGATAATTTTTTTAAGTTTGTTTTAGCATTGTTTTTGAGTTTTGTTAATATTTCTTTTTATCATTTTGAAGTGTTTCTTTTTAATTTGAAAGATTTATATTCTAACTATATGGTAATAATTACATATTTCTATAAATTTTTATTAACTATCGTTGCAATACCTAAAAATATATTTATATAATCTTCGCTATGTTGACTTCAAAGTTCTTTTTATATCTTCACATTCATTTGTTACCAAAGTTGGAATGCCTGTGAATTTATGCATTAGTCATTTCCAAATACAAAAGCTTATTACAGTTGCATGCTTTTCAGTTTCATTAAAAAGAATTCTTCGTAGAAAATATTATATTGTTTTTTGAAAGCTATATTTAGTTGAAACATCTTTCTAACGAACGGCAAAAAGTATTCTATTTCAATGAATGCTGTTATTTCCGTTGAAGCTAAATATACAAAAAGTTTTCGGGGAAAATATTCCGTTTTCTACGTAATTATTTTATACAATATGCAATATATGCTTGCTCAAAGTCTTCTACGTATGTTTTTGAAATAGTTATAAGTTTTTGCAATTATACAAGTATTTATGGAGAAGTGGTTTAAAAATAACCTATTTAATTTTTATGTATGTTCGAAAAGTAAGAATATAAGGTACTTTCTTCCAGGTTTCTGCGAACGCAAACAGATATATCTTCTGAGAACCAATTTTATAAACTCTATTTTCAGAGAAACGTTCTCGATAGGACAGTTTTTGCTTAAAATTCTTAGAATAATTCGAAATTTGATTAAATTCCTTTGTGAATTTCTGCTTTTTCTCAAGCATTGTTTAATACTTGAAAAATGAGATTTATCATCAGTTCTTTTTAAATTCTATGTTTAAAAAAATCGGAACAATAGCTTATGTAATCAAATTACATTCATTTATTTTAATAAAAATTTAAAGTAAAAAATATTCTTAGAGGTTAAGAATTTTCGTTGAACATGAAATTCAAATATTGAATTCATATAAAATAAGAAAAATTATTTGCTGCTGTATATGTATTATTCTTTGGTTTTTATATTGAAATTATATTTCAAACACTTCTTCAAAAATTAGAGAGTCTTATATCTTAGAAATTAAAATATTCATTTAATAATGCATGAAATATAATTTTTTGAAGAGTTAGAGATATAGCTTTAAAAATATTCTTTCAGATAAATCAAACTAAAGTTTTGCAGAAATCGAATTTTTCTTAAAAAGATGCATTTATTTTTAATTCCAGTTTCGGAATTAAAAGAATAAATAAACGTTATATAAGAAAGCTTTAAAGCTTTTATAATATGATTAGATAACCTGCTAGTAGAAAATGCTATAAAGTTTGTAAAGATAAGTGTTATAGCTCTAAATTCAGTAACAGCCCTAATTCTTGTTCTAATAGCCTTATTTTCAGATAAAAATAATTTGATAATCAGCTTTAAGGACAAAATCGCTTCAATTATTAATCATAGACATCAAAAAATACTTTTTAGTTTTAAAACTTTCTATCTCTAAAAATAAGTGTGTTCAATTCAACGAAATGCAAGTTTAATGTTTCAACTATGATGTTAAATCAAATGAAGAAATGTGCATCTCTTGGTTATTGATAATAAACAATAGTAAACATTACGGCAAATTTCACATTGGAAAATTCTTCTAAGCAATGAAAGAAGTTAAGATTCTAAGATTTAAACCAAAAAAGTTTTATAAGGATTTCAGTAGATTGACTCTTCAATGATATTCATTTTTTAGATTGCTATTTTCTTCATAGTAAATCTAAATAAATTTATTCATTCTTTAAAACATGATTTTATTGATCAAGAACAAATTAATGGGAATTTGGAAACAGAAGGTTACGATTTGTTTCTTATTTTCCACGTATGTAACGGTGACTTGGTAGTAAATATCCGATTTTAGAAATGATAGATTCCAAGTTCTAAACTCGATTCTATAAAAAAAACTGCCTTATGAATGTGTATGATAAATGTTAAATCCATTGGATTCTTACATCCTCTCGATAGTAATGATGGCTGTAGAAGTCTGTACAAGTCCCTGTCATCAGTCGTGGATTAAAAATTTTAGGATATATCCCACAAGTAGAATTGCTTCAAAAAACGGGTGCTTGAATAAAAGACTACATTAAAAGTAGAACTGTTGTTATCTTTATCCAACATGCGATACATTACCATTTAAATCATTCAAATTAAATTTATTTAATACATCGTCTATTACTGGAATATGAGAAAAACTGTAAAGTTTTATATAATGAAATTCGCAATTATGTTTCTCTGTCAAAACTGTGGATTCTTCTGATTCCATGAAATGCAGAAATCTATGGATTTTTATTATTATACCGTGACAAATTAATTTTGTAGTTGCTATTTGATACTCTCCGTAAATTTAAATTTAGAAAACAGTTGTGCTTTGAGTAATATTTTTAAACTTAATTCATCGTACAGTCGCTTATAATACTTTCTCTGCTCTTCGTGTACAATAAAATAAAAGTAGAACTTCGGCTTTTAAGAGTTCCTTAAATTAAATTTGAAAGTATTTGTTCAATCTGTAATCAGTTACATATACGAAGCTAACTAATGTAATCTGTAATCGAAATCACGTGATTGAAAGGAGTGAAGCTAATATTAACGATTTTTTTAATTATATTTAATTATTGAAATCATGCATAACATATATACTGAGATAAATTATTTTAGATTTTTTACTCTTACTTTAACTTTAAAATGCAACATAAACGGATGTAAAAATTCTAGAAACATTGCTCTTCTCTTTAAAATGTCAACATATAATACCATAAGCCATAAAGTTTTTTTTAAATCTCTTCTTAACGTTGGATAGACATTCTATCACCATATTTCTTAAAGTAACTCAATTTCTTTCATATATTAAATTTAGTACAAACTTTATTGAACTTGCAATTAGGCCTAAATTTATAACGACAGTTTTCAAATAAGTGTCACAAAACATTTTTTCCGTTGGATGAAATGTTAGTTAGGTTATAGATCCTTATATTGATTTATACAAGTCCTTTGTATTTTTCAGTATGTTTTTTCTCTTATGTATAGTAAGTTTTTTTTTAGCTTCAATTGCTTAAAAATAGTCTAGAAAATGTTTTGCATCAGTAGTTTCTTCACTTTTTTTGCACTGAATATGATTAATAATCTCGAATATTTTAAAAAAGAATAGCAAAAACATTAAAAGAAATTCAACTTAATGAATTTAAAAAATAAAACAAAAATAAATTTGCTTTGTGAATTAATGTTTTTATTGCAGATGATTTCTAATAACATTAATAACTCTTCTATTCCACAAGCTATTTATTTGGAAAGAAAATAAAGAGAAACCAACATTGCCTTAATGTAACCCATTTTTTATTTGCTTATAATTTTTAAATCTTCTCTCAGATGCCATCAAGTATTCCATGATTTTTTTTTTAGTTTATAAAGCATTTTCTACATTTTTCTCTGTTACTCAAATTCTATCAGATTTTTATGAAAATATAAGATAATAGAAGTATAAATAACTTCGCAAAATATTTTATTATTAATATTAACAGTTAACTCTTTATGTTAGATGAAAAAAATTAACAAAACAAGATGCTAATAAATATAAAACGAAGACACCCAATAATTTATTTAAACCAACAATTTGTATCGTTTTTTTTATTTGAATGTCATACAGTAGAAAAAAAAGCCACGTAAATTTTCATTTTAAAGAAAATGTTAAAATAAAGATGGGTTTATTATACTACAAAATTAATGTGAAGAATACTTGTTATTTCGAAGAAAATTTTTGTTTCAGACTTTGGACAAGTTTTAAAAAAATTGCTTTCCTGAAATTTAACTTTAGAAAATATATTACTCTGTAGTTTTTGTCTTTAAGGAAGCATAGTTTTTCAAAGTTTCAAAGGTAGTGATCAAATCTAAAAGGAAAATATAACAAAAGTTTAATTAACATTTCTCAAATTCTATGATCAAAGTTTCCTTTGAAGGTGTGAACAATCAAATAAATGCTCTTCTCCTTTTATGAATATTTATAACTAGCCGCTCTAGGTAACCAGCTTGTTCTTGGGGAATATTAGCTGCGTTTAATGTTTATTAAAAGTCTTATGAATTACTGGATGCTTTAGATTTCTACAACAGAGCATTTTAATCATGAAATTGAACAGTGGTTGTGGTTTGTTATCTTAATAGTCTTAAAAGAGCTCTGTTTATTGCATAGATAAATCATTCTAATACAGTCGAGTCCTAAGTTAATGTTAAGCGTTTCGGAAATTGAAATTAATTAATCATA
This sequence comes from Argiope aurantia, assembly GCA_026543865.1. Taxonomy (NCBI): domain Eukaryota; kingdom Metazoa; phylum Arthropoda; class Arachnida; order Araneae; family Araneidae; genus Argiope; species Argiope aurantia. The sequence continues at coordinate 74,211 of JAPMOR010110627.1, read as the reverse complement.
TTATTTTGCTTCTATGTAATTTATATGTATAATTTCTCTTACAATCTGCGCAGATTATAAGCAATTTTTTTAGCTAGAACAAATAGAAGAATGACTAAACATTTAATGAAATTAATAAAATGACATGATTTTTATCGCAACAATAAAATGTAATTTTAAATAACATAAAGCAATATTTTTTAAAAAAAATTGCCAAACTCCAGAAATAATGAATTAGTATCATTTTTTTTTAATTTTGTAATTATACAGTAATCAGTTTTGGACAGAAATATTTTGAAAACAATCGAGGAAAATGTTTAACTTTTTTTTAAATAATTAATTTTCTACAGATAAATTCAAGGAGTACTTCTCATCTCCAAAAAGATATATGTGCCAAATTGGCACTCTAAGTCAAAATATTTAATCTGTAGAAGCGGTAGCACACAAAGTCTGCTTTGTTATTAATAGAAATAAAACAAAACTTTTTCTCTCGTTCCCAATGAAAAAAAAATATGTATTTCAGTATAAGAATGGGAACTTTCTATGCAAAAAATAAAGAGTGCATAAAATTTCTTCCTCAATTTTTAATTTTATTTCTATATCTCATATGGATTTCATTAAAAACATTTAATACGAACTTTTTAATTCTAACTTTTTTTCTTAGAATTTTGAAAAAAGGAACTTTCAGATACTATGTTTCAGTTATTTTGTGACATTATAAAAATACTAGTTTACAATAGTAATCTATGAAAATGCTTAAACAACCGTTAGAGCTGCTATTTTGTAATACTTATTGAATAAAAAATCATTCAGATTGCATGCTTGTTTTTTTATGAAAAAATCTTTAATTTTTAGTTTTTATAATTATTTACCTAAAATGTATTTATTTTTGTATATTCTATTTATGTCGTATTAATTTTTTAAAAGAAATTAACCTGTAAATAAATCTGAAATAGAGGAAATAAAGCACTTTAATTATGACTTTATAAAAACTTTGATTTATCAAAATTAATTGGAATAATAAAAAAATTTGATAGTAATGGCTTGAGTGTTTATTAATATATATATTATTGGTTTATTTTATATATTCAAGTACAGATATAGATTAGTGAAGATAAAAAGTTAGGTAAATTTATATCACAATGCTTATCCACATTCATGATTTTCATGAGTTATTGGGCTATAGAAACCTATTTCGCCTTTTATATTACCTTTTTCTAAACATACTACAAACGTTATCACTAGATTACATCAGTTTTCCTTTTTTTGTGTTTGGAAGGATCGTTGTATTTTTTCAAGAAAACAAAGTAAATATCACTTTCAGGTATCATTATTGCCAATAATAAGCCAGTGTTATAATCTAGACGTTATTACCAGTGTTTTTCTGTTAGTAAGTTAATAAACTTTCAGAGGAAAGCTCAACGGATTTGTATTGTATTTTTATTGCCAGTAAATATAATTCACTTGTTTGTTCTGCTTGTCAGTATTGATTAAAAATCCACTTTCAGCTTCTTTTGCTTTTTCTTGTGACGCTGCAGGATTCATACATTTGTTGATGTAATCAACTGTTTTGGTTATAAAATAAAATTGCATTATATCTCGCTTTTTATATGCTGGTATGTCATTAATCACTATTGGAACCAATGTAAAACGAACCGTTTTTAGCTAAGTATTCCTTATTTCCTTAAAAATTATATTTCTAAATAGTTAAACATTTTATTTTACGATTAGGATAGTTCAGAATTTTAAAGTTATAATTAAAAAATAAAATTAAGTATGTCAAAAAAGTTGCAACTTAAAGTACGATGATTTGCACGGTCACAATTACTTTTTTCAATTTATTAGGAATAGATGATTGATGCCGACATTTTTTTTCCACTTTTTAAGATGAAACTAGCTGAAAAGTCTGAAATTAATCAATAGTTTATTTTGAAAACTAATACAAGACAATAGCATATAACTATAGAGATCGCATTTGCCTAAGGAAGGATTAAAGGTTTCCTTTCTATTTCATATCTTCACGTGATATCAAGCATGGTAAGATCACAGAAAAATAATTCATTTTGGAAAAGCAGTTACAAAATTTAGAAGCTTCTAATGCACTTAAAAGTATTTTATAATAGCAAATGGGCATATAATAGAAAAAGTGAAAATATGAATAATTTATCTGATAAAAAATATCATATAACAACAAATGTATTTCGTGAAAAGACTTTTTTTTTTCAAAATACTTCCGCATTCAGTAAAATTCTACAAGAGTAAATTTCTATTTATCCAAAAGTAATTTTTAACATTCTTTTTTACATATTCTGAAAGAAAGTATGGTTTCTAATAGCTAATACATACACAAATTACAAACATATTTCATTGTTTCGATGAATGAATCTCTACCATTAAATGACAAAAATTAATTATTGTAATGTCTGGTAACGCAATGTCACTTCATTATCAAGAATAACTATTACATTTTACATTATTATGATAAAATAGTATGATGGTCCGAGATAGCCTGCTTGGTAGAGCGTTGGATTCGCGTCCCTTTGGTTGTGAGTTTGAACCTCGCCAGCCGAAGACTCTCCGTATGTGTGGTGGCTGACGCACGTATAAATCTGTCTTGGTCACAAAGTCCTCCATGTCGCGAGTGATACCACTGGGAGTACTGGATCATGGGTGATCGTTCTCTGATTCAGGTCTAAATTACGATCTGTCGCTGAGTGAATGAAATGAATGAATGAAGTCCGCGCCGTAAAAAGAGTTGTAACTTGTGTGTAGCTAAATCGTACTCTTGATCCTAGATGGCGCTGCTGAAAAAACAAGAGACGCACTCTTAGCTTAAAATCACTGACTTCTAAAATCAGTGAGCTTGTCTATGACAAGTGTCATTAGAAACAACAACAATGATGAACAGTATTGTGATATAGCAATAAAAAATGAAAATGCATGTAATTACCTTTAAGGTGTATAATTCGGTTACTTCATTAAATATACTATTTAATGAAATAATGGATTTCGTGTTTTAATAATGTTAATTATAGTAATTACAAGCCTGAAAGCAATTAAGTCTAATTTTTCATTGGATGAGCTTTCTGTTAGAAGCCAGAATCTTAAATTTGTTTACATTCCTTTCCTCCAACTGAATAGAGATTTCGATATCCCTGCAAATCCTATCTCTCACCATTTCTAATAAAATGTGCAGCTCTAATAATCAATTTAGTGAAGTGTTTAATTAAGTGCCACTATAAAAAATGTTCAGTGAAGAAATCGTAAACATTCGTGCTATGGTTTTTTTTAATTTGAATATTTCCAATTGACAATAAATAATAAGACTGCCAAGTAAGTAAGCGCATTAAATATAAAGATTTGAATATACCTATTTCAATGATTTTATCACAGTTTTTAAATAATGATTTATCCATGTCATTATTATTTGGCCATTTTCACATAGCTTCAACTACATAAGAATGTTCACCTAACTTTATTTCAGGAAACTAAATATTGCCACAGATATTCCGACATGACGATGCACGGTAGGAATTCAATAAACTCAATAATGGAATAACACGCTTCATTCCACATGACAGCACAAAAACACATGTAACAAAACACAGCTGAAAATTTTCAGAAACAGTATTAGAAAAAAATCGATGACAGATAGGCAAACTGCTCATTTTTAAACAGCTGTAACAACTAAGTTAGAGAGCTTTTTGAGATGAAATAACAAAAAGAAAATTTCCTCGTTTCGATCGCTTTTACTCTTTCGAATTGTTATATTTCCCGCGACACTGTATATAAATTTGTAGAAGAATCTACGAGTTTCGGTTTCTTATAGAGATAGCGCCATAATTCTTGAATTGCATATACCTTCATTTAAGTTGGTAAAAATGTCAAAGTTTCACATGAACACAAAGTTTGAATAAGCATCTATGCAATATCCATTAAATTGTTTGATTATGTCTTATTCCTTCCTCTCTCATACAGTCTAGTTCTCACTCTGTCCGATTTTCAAGAATTTCTGTAATTTCATAACTGTAATTTGTACGCAAACTACATGCAATTTTTATTATTCTTTCTGAAAAATATTTCAATCAAATATGGATTGCTGGGAAGTCATATCACTGACTCTCCGACCCGCCCGTAGGAACACAGATAAAGAAGCTGAATGATTGGACCGCCGCAACAGCAACACTGGCGGGAACTGTGGTTGAGTTCTAAGGGCCATCACCGGTCACAATACAACCCTTTCCGAAGGAAGTATGTCCCATCATTGATGGAGGGAGCCAGATCCCCTACATTTTTGTGTACCTGGAGGGTACACAAAAAGGTATGGTGAGATCAACCACCATACCGGAAGCATCTCATCCTCTTTTCGAGGTGCCCTCGGGGTTTTTGGATTGCTAGGAAATAAATTTTTGTCACCCGGATATCCTCATAAAAATAATTCTAAACATAGAACAATATATCGAGATGATATACAATATATAAGATGCAGTATATTGTGTCTGGTAGTATACAAGCACCTCAACAAGCATTGTAGATATGTTTAAATATAATGTAATTAAATGTTTAATGTTTAAATGCACATTTAATGTTAAATGTAATTCAAGGTATGAATCACTGTTTATAATGAAAGGATTATTCTGTTATGTATTACGTTCTTTTTATTGGACAATCGGGCCAATGTATACTTTAGAGTAAAAATCAGTTAAAAAATAAGTTTCTATAGCCTCATTATAAATCCCATTAATAATAATCCTGGGAAAGAGAAAAATCCTCTGATTAAATTATATTTTATTATGTATAGTTTGCAGCATTCACATTTATCAGATTCCCCAAGGAAATTTTCCTACATGGCTATATATGACTAAGAATTGTCAGCAGTACTTGACGTTTTACTAAAATTATTTGTAACCTGATGTTTTCTTCGATTTTCAATCTCCATTAGAATAAAATTCAAAACGAAAATTGAAAGAATTTTCCTTTGAATCATATGCAGCCTTAAAAAAACATTTGGACGTTAAAGTGAAATGAGTTATTCTTATAATTTTATGGAAGAAATTTGAGTTAACGTCGGTATTTTATGGAAAATAAAAATGTCGTTAATGGAAAGTTTCATGAAATAATTTATTCTGTTTCATTAGTAACATATTAATAAATATAAGAAATGGATTTAAATGGGCATTTCATAAAAGATTACAAATGATGAAAATAATAAAAACTTCGATCTAATAAGGGTTTTAGTATACTGCAGAGATAGGTATAGTTTTTCATTTATCCGAAACGAAAGTTTGCTTTTGTTATATATATATATATATATAAAACAAAATATTTGGTAAAGTACTTTTACGCTTTTTTAATTCAAAACGGCTTCTGGTAAAGACAAGAAAGCAACATATGCCTTTGGAATAGTGATTATATTGAATTTATTTAGACATGTTAGGCAAAATAATGAAGTTATGAAAAAATAACTAAAAAGTTTCACGATTTAAAATAACTGTTATTGGACAAAAAGTCCATTAGTAAAATGGATAATAATAATGGATTTTTCTGTAAAATGCCTGAGATATTTGCGATTAAAATTATTAAATCTCCATGACTACAAACATGGTTTGTCATTTTTTTTTCTGGTATTATCATACAGTTTTTCCTAGTCAAGTAAATATGAAGTTTATTTTAAGCAACGAAGAAAGTAAACTAAAACAATAATTTAAAAAATAATCAGAAAAATTCATTCAGGGGATGTGAAAAAATGAGGATACATTTTTCTGTTTTAGGACGAACCGTTCTTCAGATCACAGAGAGTTCATAATTTTGTTAGCAAATATCACCGCAAATTTTACAGATAACTCCATGAAACCTTTACTTAACTTTTGATTATAGTGTGGAATACATTTTTTTTCTAATTGGAAATTTTGTTCGATCTTTGCTATTTTATGTAATTTTATTATTTCAATTCAAACTACGCTGTAACCTGCCTTAAAAAGTTCAGCATAGTCACTTTATTATAAACCTAAGTTACTTTTCTGGATAAATGAGACGCCAGATACCATTTTGAATTTCAGGACTTTACCAGCCATTATATATATATATATATATATATATATATATATATATATATGGGAGAACCAGGCCAACAAGCCAGAGACACTAAGAAGTTTCAATTCAAATGTTACGATGTGTATTTTCCCTCCCATTCTTCATATAATGGCTTTAAAGTTTTCTTTTCTTCATTTCTATTATTTATTCTGTATAAATACAAATAATTTGGGCAGATAACTGCATAAAGCTATATTTGATCTTTTAAGATAAAAATAAAATTTAAAAAAATGATAAATAGGAATGCGGATCAGGAGAAGACGAAAATAAATTTCTCCTCAAATCAGCTGCGACGAGTTTTATTTATGGATGAATATTTTCTCCGTTTTATATTAACATTTATGGAATAAGTTACTGTCCCTTCATAGAAAAAGAATTCTTATACATATTTTGAGCTTCTTTTAATGATTTCATTACCATTATATTTTCAAATAAGCCATAATATAAATAATTGTTTTCGTCTAATGGTTTGATCACAGAGATAATTAATTATTCATTGTAACATTGTTATGATTCAGAATGATTTAATGCAATATTTTATCAAATGAAAAAAGGATAGTATATATTTTTTTTCTTTATTTTTGAAATTTTCACTATAGTTTTACTAATAAAATGGTATTAGAGATTTCTGATTGTTTTTTGCATTATATGTAACTATTCCTTAGAGTCGTATTAACACTTATTAGAATGCAGTTTACAAGGTTTAGTACAGGTTTTAGCGAAAGTTATTATTTTATTTTAAACGTTTGTTTGGATTTTTGCGGTCATTAAGTTCGTTGGTTTTATTTTTATAGCTTGTTTACACAAATTTAATCAATTTACAAAATATAAAAAAATAGTTAATTTGAAATAATTTTTTTCAATGTTTTAATTTTGCATCATTGTATTTTTTCATTATCTTTTATACAATTTTCATAAAATTTAGCAACATTTAAATCAAATACAATAGGTTTTTTTTTTATAAAACTGGAAAATTTTACTTTATAAAATACAAATTCAGTTAAAGAGATTCGTTTTAATGCCAGTTTTTCTTAGAAAATATATAAATAGATTTCATTTAAACTGCTTATTTACCATTTGAAAGATTAGTATATACGAGTTCAAAAAAATTGAATTTCCAAATAAATATCGGATTTAAAGATCTTTATATATGAATGCATTTAATAGTAAATCTCTATAAATGAGACACTTTTTTGGGATCATTTCAAAAACAGGGAAATTCAATATATTTTCATCTTGGGGCCTCTTAGGGAACAGGAAACATATAAGCATAAAATATGTGGGGGTAAGAATGGGTACTATATGTATAACAAACAGAAAACAGTTATCATTTACTTTATAAGATACTTACTTCTGGCATCGTAGTAAAAGTAAAGGATCATAACTTATAGAAATATCTAAAGACATCTTATTTCTTTTGCTCCAGCTCAAAGCAGAAAAACATATCTTCTTATATTTTTCTTTCATATTCCGCTTTAAGTTATATTAAGATTTACTGGAAAGTGATTTTCGGGCCTTTCAAGCGATTCGTGTTTAAGCTTTTGCAAATACACAGAAAAGAGACGAACAAACTGTTCTGAAATATGGAGAGAGTTATCCATACAGGTGGGATTTTATGAGAAATCTTTTAATCCAAGTCTTAGTTAGAGATCACCTTGCTTTCTAAGTTTCTGATATTTCATACAAAACTAGTTATTGATAGTAATTCCAAACTCTTATTATCCTATGTATATTATCCTTATTAAAAACTTATAAGGATAACAAAACTAAGTTTATTATCCTTATTCATTACTCTTATTATCATTATCCGAAGTTTCTGATATTTCATACAAAACTAGTTTTTGATAGCAATTCCAAACTCTTATTTAAACCTATGATCCAAATAGTATTCTTTTTATTTATTTAAGATATGCTTTTATATTTAATGAAAGTTTTTTAAAGGTATAATTTATAATGCCCGAAACAAAACTCTTTTTATAGATCTTATATTTAAGTTTTATAAAGATAATTTTCATTAGGTTTTTTTTCTTAGAATAAATATGAGAAACTGAATAATAACTTCCATTATCTTCAGTCTGCATAATTATGTTATTGTCTTTTAGGTTTATGAACTTCTAGCAGAAATTTTTTTAAAAATAGTAGTTATTTTCATATAATATATCTTTTTTTTCAGGTCTTATATAAAATTTGTAGCCTGTTTGAACAATCCATAAATTTGCGTCTATGTATCTTCTCGTTATCAATGTAAATCTGGTTGCAAACGTGATATAATGTGGAATGCAAGCAAATCTCTCTTCAAGATTATTATAGAGTTGAAATATTACTCTACTAGGGACTTGCATGTTAGATTTTTTTTTCACAAAAGAATTATCAAGGATGCTTCTTCTTAGTTTTCCAGAGGAAATGCGAATTAACCTCAGAATAGTATTAGTTTGTTAGTTCAAATAGAAAATAGAGTCGGTGTCCTGGCATAGGGGTAGCGCATCGTCCCCGTGATCTGACCGATCCCGGGTTCGAATTCCGGTTCGGGCATGGTTGTTCTTCATCTGTGTTCTATCTGTGAGATGTGTGAATGTTCCCCCCTGAAAAAAGGGGTTGTGCAAGCGAATGTGTGTGTGTGTGTCATCTTCATATGAGCTAGAAGTCAGACTTCTGCCCTCGGGTGTTCAGGGGTCTTTACCCTCAGAAACTACTGCACCCCCTTTCCGTGGTAACGCGGGCACGACATCATCATCAATAGAGAACAGTTGCTAAGGATTAGCAATAAGCCGATGCTTGAATTTGGATTTCGCCTGTCACCATTTCTATTATAGATATTACATGTCAGATGATGATAGGCATATGTTATTAGTTATTATATTATTTGAGGAATTTCTCTGTCTGTCTTTGAAAATAAGTTCAATAGGAAAGAATTACAGACATCGGAGAGAAAAAATTTAAATTTTTGCCTAAGAACGTATAATAATGAAAGTAGTTTCCAAAAGTAATGAAAATCAGGACAAAATTCAAGACGAATTTTGATGAATGTTCAAAAAGGAAGAATACTGATAAAAATTGCATTTCCTTCAAAACAATCTCTTATGAACGCATTGTACTTCCACGAAAGTTTTTCTAATGATCAAAACATATTTTAAAATAATTTCTGTGAAATCATTTAAGTGTCCGTTTCGAATTCCTCGCTATCGAATCAATGAGCTCAAAACCGTAACAATAAGTTGACAATTTCATTTGTGGAGTTTCGAATAATCACTTGATGCCATATCAGATGAATACGGAGTCATATTTCTTGAATGTTTGGTTCGCAGCCCTTGAATAAAAATTGTACCTTGAGAAGGCGTCTTATCATGGTACAAATTCTATGTGTATCATTATCGTGATACAAGCCATTTCAGTGACTCAAATAATAATCTTTACTGATTGTCTGGTTTGTTGGTAGGAATTCATAATACCACGACACACTGAAATATCCATCAACATTACTTTGATTTGATAAAACTCTGACATGGTCCATTTGGTCTTTCTTCGCTTTTCAAAAGCTATTTCGAGTGCAGTTGCCTATTGATAAAGTCTCGGCTACGGAACTGGAGAATTCCAATACAAAATTTCACCTACGAACCACCGTATGAACGGGTCTGGTGCAAGTTGAACCTTCGAGGCTAAATTTCCTGCCTTTGATCTAGTGTAAATCTTTCGAGAGGGAGTACCAACTGAGGTGTCGAACATGTCATGTGATATCATTCAGAAATATGAGGTCCGTCCCAAAATAACCATATGGTTGTTTTAGAAATGGGACCTTAATACGATTAAACTAAACTAATCAAATAAAACTTGTAATATTTATACTAAATTCTCTAATTTGAAACTCTAAATATTAGTTTACACTACAAAAACCGAATTTCTTATGTATTTTCATAGACATTGTTTGCGATATGCCATTATCTAAAGGTAGTGTGTGTAATGTTGTTTAAATATTGGCCTATTTTATTTACTACATCAATACCCATATTGTCAGAAATTTAATAGAATGTTGTTTCTATGCATATGTTTTTGAGGAATATCTGTTTTTTTTATAGAATGTTTCTTATAGAATATTTGCTTTGCATAGGTAAAGAAATATAAAAATTTGAGAACACGTTTGAGCTTACTGGAGTATTTGTTTACAAAATGAATCTTTATACGGAAATGAAAAAGCCCATACGACCATTTGAGCTTCAGGAAGAATCTAGGCTTTAACCAGAAATATAAGATGACCAAACTGAATTTTTTAAAATAAAATTTTAATTATTTATTACTATTTTGTTTGCATTTGTTTATGACACTAATATTAAATATTGCTTTAAAATTCACGCTTTTTACTATTTGTAATAAAGATTTCAGGATATTGGTGTCATTTCATAAACAAGTGGTAATAAAAAGCGCTATATTTAATATATAGATCTAAAATGTTTAATGCATCTAATAATTCATTCAGGGACTGTGCAGTGTACTTCAATTCCCTGTTTTATCGGTCCTTATCAGTCTAGAGAAGTTGAGAACTTTGAAATAAGTTACGAAATTTAACTAATTCATTATTCATCCCAAATACCAGAGAGAAGCTTTACAATAAAACATTAATCTATTATTTCTCAATTTAGAGTCACATTTAATATATATTTTGATGTAGTTGTTAAATGTCTTGCTTTCAAGATATTAGCATTCCATATTTTGATATGTTTTACATTATTTCTAAAATTGTTCTTTTATCATTGCTTTTCATTTGCATAGGTTAAATTTGCATTCTGTTTTGAATTTCAAATATTAGCTTCAATTAACTAGAATGAGATCTTCGCGTCTATAAATGTTACTTCGTTTTGATCATTTTGGGTTTATCTTTTTTTTTTTTTTTTGACGAGTGCGCAAACGATTTATCTCCAAACTTTTCATACAACATAATCAGACTAGCACAGAAATGTATTACAACTCTGATAACAAATTAATGGATGTGGTTACAAAACTTGTAAATAAATCACAAAATCATTATTCTCATTAAAGATGAAATTTCTTCGCAAAGCGTTTTAAATGCATTTTGCAGTCTTTTCTATGCATATTGTGATGAATTTTTTTTCCTGTAAAATTATTTGGCTATTATATTTGGACACAGATATACATAAAATAAGATTGAAATAAATTATATATCAATCAACGTTGCACAATGTTCAGATGAAAATTAATATTTCCATGTGTATGTCCTCGTCAACAAGAATAAGAGTGGGTAAGATTAAAAACCGTGAATTGAAATCAAGCCTCATAGCTATTTTGAAATTAAAATTAAATAATGACTGAGAATGTAATGACATAAATTATTTGTGAGGAATCGACAAATTCCAATTTCTATTAATGACATAATGGATTATGCGACGACCTTGTTCAAATCTTACATCCCATATTAGCTAACATTAACAATCGGATTAATTGCTACATAATTAGTAGGTTTTATCTCTTCTGTTCTGAATTTTATGAAAGACCAAAAGGTTGAAAAGTTAGTTTCATTCAATAATGTAGCAGAGAAAAGTAACCAATACAATCATAATCATTATGTTTTCTGTTCATGCTTTATTTTAAATAGGCGAATAATTAAAACGAATATCAATTGTAAGCAGAGGATCCTTGAATTATCGTACAAAATTTATATTTTCAGTATTTTTCTTAGCAATAATATTAAAAATTTATTTATTTATTAAATAAGGAATAACAATCGAAATATTGAAATCCATTTTTATAACTCTCCTTATAATCGAAAATGCCAAACACTCAGATGAGTAAATTTCCAAACACTGTAGCATCTTTTCATGTTCAAAAGTTAAGTTGAATTTTTCTTTCTAAATTGGAAATGAAAAAAATATTGTCAGAGAGAATGTAAACGACTTCTTTTTTTAAAAATTGTTTCATGTTAGCCTGAAGATTATCATTTCTAGCATTATTTAAATGAATAAGAAATCGACAACATCAAAAACTCAGATGAGCAAATTTCCAAAAACTGTATCATCTGTTTATGTTTTAAAGTTACGTTGAATTTGTCTTTCTACAATGGAAACGAAAAAAAAGAATAGAGCAAGTGAATACAAACGATTTATTTCTTGAAAATTGTTTTTGGTTAGTATGAAGATTATAAGTGAACTTTATATGTAACAAATATGAAAGCAGTAATTTCTAATGCTTCTCTTAAGAGAATTTAAGGAGAACAAATAATCTTCTTAAATATTTATCGAAATCATTACTTCAGAATATAAAAAATATTCTTTTATATCCATGCATATAAAATATATCATTTATAATAATTAAAAATATTGGAATGACGTTATACAATAGAGAAATCAATATAATGTGGTGGCAGTGGTCAAAGCCCGAAACGGTACTTTTTCTCAATATGGATTATTTTCAACAAAATGTATTAGACAAATAACCCATATCAGCTAAATAGAAAATAGTTGCACAAGAATGTTTGAATTTGATCGTTCATGTAGACATGTGTCCCTTTTGCGCTTCACCCATGCACATAAATTTTCATTTCTGGATTGTACGGCTAGTTTAAGGATTAATTTTAGTTTTGTGATTCCTTCAATCTCTGCATTTTTGTATTTAATAAAGTAAAAAAAGATTCCTTTGACTGTCTAACTGTACATTGCCATTATAATCAAATGTTATAGGGTTATGAATATAAATTTTTTGAGAAATTGGTCAGATTATTGAGTTTTAAAAAAATTATCCGTTTATTAATATTTAAAAATATATTTGGGTTGGCAGTCTACAGGTCAGACCGTTTAATCACACTTGGTAAGTATACTATTAAATGCGAATATGCAACTCGGATTGATCTTTCGGTTAGTTTAGTTATATTAACGTCCCGTTTGAAGCAACACTAGGGCTATTTTGGGACGGACCTCGTAATTTTGAACCGCGGTCAGATGACGAGGACGACACCTGAGCTGGCACCCCCCTCTCCACACCACACCACACCAGCTGGAGGAGAGTGATCTTTCGGAAATTTAAGTAAAATTTCGTGAGACTTTGTTTTCTCAAAATAATTTCGAATTATATTACGGCACAAAAATTATGTTTACGATATTTGAACATTCAAAACATTATTTTTCAATGATATTAATTTATTTTTGTATATTTTTTTAAGTTTTAATAAATCAAAAAATTACTAAAGGCATATTTTACAATAATATAGTTAATTATTGAAGTGACCCTGAAGATATATAATTATTTTTCAGTATTATCAATTAATAACTTTTCACTCCTTAAATTTTTAAAATTAATTACAGTGGTGCATCATCTAAATATTTGGTCGTTCAGTCTTCTTTTTAATATTCAATAAATTTCAGAACTTAAAGAAAACGTTTCCGTAATGTTGTGGCTTTTAAAGGTATTATGATTTCTCCCAACAGCAAATCAGGTAAACTGTTACTGAAAAACAAGGAGTAAAGAGCTGACCTTAGAAGACTAGATGGAGGATGATATCAGACCTCCAGGGACCGACGACAAAGAAGGTTGTCTAGAACTCAAAATAATGGTTTATTTTAAACTTCTTTACTGTAAATCACTAACTGTACATTGAAGATATTATTTTAATCAAAAGAATGTAAATAAAAAATACGTTTATAAATCTTGTTATTAAAATTTCCAAGATGTTAACAAAATACACTGAATCTGAACACTTAGTCTGCTAAAGTCTGTATTATTATTTTGTATGGTTATTATGTATTATTAAACTTCACTGAGTGTAATGAATTTGTTTTAAAGGTTGGATTTTAGTATTTACATAATATTTGGATTTTTTAAAACTCTTACAATTTATAAGAGTGCAGTTACAAAGCAATTAAAAAAAAGTCACGACGGATAAAAATAAAAATTTCCGTTTTCAAAAATGTTATATTTTTGCTTAGAGAAAGAGGTAATTACTAGCATCAGTCTAGTGTTTCTCGCTGGAGCGATATTTATTAATTAAAATTAAGAAACTTTAAATAAACTGGTAGCGTCACCTGAAAGCGAAGTGACGCATAAACTTTCCAGAAATGTGGAGCAATCTATAAACAGAAATTATAATTTTAATACATGAAATTGCAAAACATAATCCTTCCCTCTAATTCCTCGTATCCATGAAGGTTTGTTTATCCCGTATTGTCAAAGAATTTAATTCAACATATGCAAAATAAGAAAATATTTATTGTTTTTGTTTATAATGGCACTTGCCATGGACAAGCTTGCTGTCGAAGTCAGTGATTTTAAGCCAAGGGAGCGTCTCTTGTTTTAGTAGCGCCAACTAGGCCCGAGAGTATTTCTTAGCTACTCACGCATCACATTCGCTTGCACAACCTCTTTTTACAGGGGGGCACATTCACACATCTCACAGATAGAACAGGAAGAATAACCATGGCCAAACCAGGACACGAACCCAGGACACCCAGGTCACGGGAAAGACGTGCTACCCTTATGCCAGGACGCGGGCGAAAATATTTATTAAGAGGTTAATTAAATTAAACTAACTCGAAATGCTATTCGAGGAAAGGAGAATTTGCGTTAGCTAATTTTTGTACTCCTTGCGAACAATTCCTAGAAAGGAAATCCCTTTTAAATATATTTCCTCCTTCAACGGGGCCTAGATGTATATTGGAGTAGTATGATGATTTCAAATAATCACTACATATTGAGTAAGGAAATTAGGAACGATTAATAAAATTTTTCTCTCCTTAATTTACACATTTATACTTATCCTTCTCTGTAGATAGAGAAATTTCAAGTTTATTAAAGACAAATGAATGCAAAAGAGTTAGTTTAATCCGAAAATATTTTAATGATACTATTGTAAATTTCCGCTTGATTTCTTATATTGCTAATAATAAAGATAAGTGTGTATGCGTTTAATTTACAACAACTAAATTTAATATTTATATACGTAGGAAAGTTGGATTTTTACTGACATTTTAATTAATTAAAAATTAAATGTGATTTTAACATTTTCTCACTATAACTTCCGAAAATATCTTGGGATACAAATAAAATTTAAAACAATTTAAAATAGAAAGATTATCTATTAAATGACACCAATTTAGTTGGCATGAATTTTATAAGAGTAAAAATACCTTTAAGTAAATTTTATAACAGGATTTTCATTGTTGGAAATTAAATACAATAAGTTTTCATTATTTTTATTAATATTTCATCCTAATCTTATTTTTATTGTTGATTATCAGTCATTATATTTCTCAAGAATGTGCTTCGATACAGCAAACATGTTATTGGATAAATTTAAGCAATTAAAGTTAAAATACAAACTTTAGGTTAGATGATAAAAAATTAAAGTCCAACGGACATAGTTGCTGCATAAGATTTCTAAAACAATAAAAGTAATAAAGTAATGAATTACACATATGTCAAAATTTGAAATGTGAAAGTATTTTACTCAGGAAGTCATTAACACTAATTTAAGAACTAATTCAAATGAAATTTTACAAAATTCATAATTCTGACATTCAAAGTTGATCCCATAAAAAGTTACTAAGAAATAAACAAATCAAAATACATTACGCAAAAGGTAACGAAAATGTTGAAGATAGGTTGTGCAAAAAAAATAAATTTTTAATGTCACAATAATATTATAAAATTTGGCTCCATTATGTAGGATCATGTTCTCAATAACAGGTAAGATTTTAGACAAAATTAAATAATGCGGCTTTAATGACTAGCACAATTTTATTCTCAAAGATCATTCGTTTAGGAATTCGTGAAATACTTAAAACTATTATTCAAAATTAAACATAAATCATATTCACGTCATAAATCACTTACTTTTCAGAATCCAGAGATCTTTTATTATTTAAGTGAAACATTTAACACACACTGAAGCAGAATTTAGAAGCATAAAATAACACGACTTTAATGATTATCACAATTTAATCTCAAATATACTTTATTGTAAAATTAATGAATATCAATTTATACCTAAATAAAATACCTAAAAATAAGCAAAAGTTAAATTTCCTTCAAACCAGAGAATCAATAGATGTGCTTAATTACAAATATTACACTTTCATATTATATCATATTACGATGCATCGCTAATGAAATTTAAAACAGTTCATTATCTTGTGAGTAATCAATAAAATGATGTATAACTGATGTTACAAATATTACACTTTCATTTTATATTATACTGCGATGTATCGCTGATGAAATTTTAAAACAGTTCATTATCTTGTGAGTAGTTAATAAAATCATGTACAATCGATTTTATGATAGAAACTTACATGCTTAAAAATTTTAGTTCCCATTAATAAAATATGTATGGAAAATAAACACCATTATAGCATTATTTTAGGATAAATAATATAAATGACATATGTTATCTTATCTTGGAATATGTCAGAAACATTCGGAAAGAGATTTAATAAGAATTGATAAAAATATACTTCCACTGTTCTTTTGATGTACAGAAATGAAAATGAAGAACGACGTGTTTTTCCCCATAGAATAGATCAACATCGTCTACTAGATAAATACTGGTTTGCTATTATCAATCACGCGTTACCTACCTTTCAGATTCCAGAGAATATTCATTATTTAAGTGCAATATTTGACATAAACCGTAGAGTAGGTGAATTTCGAAAGTGTATATTTTCTAGGCGTAATTAATAGTTTATAGTTGTTAACTGACTGAACAATAAATGACAAAAACATTTAGCCCTTTGGAATTTAGTAATTATAAATATAGGAAATTTTTAAGGAAATTTTGGTAGATAATTATATTGAATTTAATTATTGATTCAAAAAATTGAAAGAAATTATTCTATACTATAGTATTATAAAAGAAGAATATCCATCCATCCATACTTGCATACATATATATATATATATATATATTTGAATAAATTACTAATAAAAAAACTTAAAATAAAATGATACATAAAGGATTTTTTTGGAATTAATTTAATGTTTTCCTGTATTTTAGGGAGTTTAATAAATTCTTTCTTCTAAATTAAACAAATTTCTCATTCTAAACTAATTTATGCAATTATAAATAGCTTAACAAGATAAATCCTTACGGTAAAATTAATTTCGATTATTGCATAAAATTCAACAGTTAAGTGCTTTCAAACCATAAACAATAAAGATAAGTATTTCAAAAATATATTTCGTTTCGTTCATGAAATCTTTGTAAAACTGCATTTATCGCTTTATAGTTAAAACACAGAATTATCAGTCGTCATTAGATTGATGTGAAGACACTTAATAAATGGTTAATTAATATATATTAATTAAAAATAAATAATTATTAACTTTTGAAAAGAGTTTATCTCATTCTCTGCTTAAGTTTAGTTTATTAGTTAACTTCAATATTTTTTAGTTGAAATTATTATTTCATTATCTTATTATTTTTTTATTTTAATAGAAGTGTTGAATTACTACAAAATGGGTTTGATAAGTTATTAGATACGAAATTTTGAACATTATCACTATGGTATAAAAATCCCTGAAAAATGAATTATAGTGTTTACAAATGGGAAATGCTACAAAAATTGCGCATTATTTTTCTTGTTTTAATCTCAAGGAAAAACTTTAAAAATTTAATTTTTTCAACGCATTCGTAGACCAATTACTAATTTCTTAATCATTAAAGATGAAATTCTGCTTCCAATAGAACAGAAACTTTAAGAATTTATTTTTGCGGAATTATAATTTTGGCTACTGGATAGTATAATCGTTCTTTAAATGAAATCTAAAATTTTGTACAATTTCGTAAAATTTCCTGAAATCTAAAATTTTGTACAATTTCGAAAAATTTCCTGAAATTTAAAATTTTGTACAATTTGGTAAAATCTCCTTGTCATTTTTTATAAAATAACCATTACATTGTATTTTATTAAAATATATATCGGATATTTTAGTTACATTTAGTAAAATATCATTTGAACACTGACATTTTGTATGAAAAATTTCCACATTTCTGAGGTCAAACATAAAAATATTATGCTATAAATATCATTATTTGAGATCATGCAACAATCGCCTCAGATGCACTGTGTATTGTAGAGGCAGTTGTGCACAAAGCGTCAACTAAAATTGTCTCAAATAGTGATATTGAAAACTTCATAATTTATTTATTTTTGATTGCATATGACAGGAATCTTATTGTTTAAGACATAGGTATGTCTTGGATATTCTAAGAAAAATAAGTAATAGGAGTGGGCAAGAACTGTGAAGAAATATAACTTCGTAGAGAACTATTCATGGAAACAAACATCATAAAATAACTTTTAAAGACATTTAGAGTATATTGCCTAATAAAAGTATATACCTATCTTTAAAAGTTTCCAAATTAATGGTTTAACTATAATTATTCATAAAAATAATTATTTAATTATTAACATGTTTGCCATCAAACTATATAAGTTGTACAAATTGGGAAGAAAAAGTGATTAAACTTACATTCTATGAAATTTGTTTTAAGATAACTAGTCTTTGGATGAATTGATTCGTTCTCCATTTGTCTTCATAGTTGAAAATTTCATTTTATAAAGAAAAATTTTAGAAAATGTCATCAATTTAACAATAATATATATTTTGCTACTAAAAACATTCTGTACAAATAAAAGTTTCATACTGAATTAAAAGCTATTTTCTAACTGGAAAATTAGACTAAACTAAATTAAAAACCCAAATAAAATTCATAGTATTTTAACGGCGTTTCAAAATTGAAATATTGAAAAGCAAATTAATCTCTATACATTTATAATTCTGCTGAATAACCATTTAACCTAAGAAGAATTTTTTTTGTTTCTACTCGTTCTTAATCCTTTTTAACAATTTGTGTTTCACTGAACTTGTAATGGCAGAACCTTAAAACCCTCAGACAATTTTAAAGAAATAAATGGCTAAACGTGACTATTGGTTGTTATCAGTTAACGTTGTTGCTCAATTCAACAAAATCCTTTAAATGTAAAACTGCAATTTTATTTCAAGTGGGAAAAAAAGAGAATCCGGACGTGACCCTGATTGCATCTGTAAAGACTTTAGAACATTTCTTTGGGGATATTCTGTCTTTTTTTTTTTAGTTTCAGTTCATTTCCTTCCATGTGTTTATCTCTAAAGTTTAATATATTTTGTTTTTCTTCAATAGTCTCAAAAGAGGCAAACAAAATTTTTCAGAATTTTTTTCACACAATCACATTCTTTCAAGTCGAATATTATTTAAAAATAGAATTCTGTTACATTGTCTCTCAGCGTCATTATGAGTTCCTTGTATACAAGAGATTTATTCCCTCCGATACTAATAAGTTTAAACGAAAATACTGGAAAAGAAAATTCTGTTTATATATATTGTTGTTTCTCAGTTAAAAAGTTCCAGATAGATCATTAAAAATAGCTTTATTTTAAATTCTCGTAAAAAAGTTGCAAGATGCAACTTGTATTTCTAAAAGTTCTTGAAATTTTCAACTCTCAATCTTCTTTTAGAAAAAATACCAAACGGTTCATTAAATGTTTCAAAGGATTACTTTCTAATTCCTCAATTTTTATCAATGTGAGGAAAAGCAATGTAATTTAAATTTTCCTATAGTAACAATATTTAATATCAAAATTTAGAATCGTAAATGAATACTTCAATTTTGAATTTTTAATGAAATTATTTGGAAATTTGGAATTTTTTCAGAAAGTGTGCAGTTAATATTTTCATCTATGCTTAATGAATGCCCTAACGTAAGCAATTACTTAAGTGCTTAGTACTCACTGAACAACATAAAACTTTTCGATATTTAATTTTTTATTTAATGTGTATATGGCTAGGTGTGAATTTTATTTATACGTAGAAAAACATCACAAAATGCTCTGAGCCTCGGTTTTCATTATAATTTCTCAATGTAATTCCAATATTTCTTCAAAAAATATCTATAATAAAAAACGTTTTATCTCCATAATTTGAGCACAGTGTGTATCATGTTTGTTTTACTCCTCCAAATATCGTAGCAAATTGTTAGAAAATAATAGTGGCTCTCTTGGTTAGCTAAAAGTCTATTGTTTTTGGCAAAATATTTCAAAGTAAAATGAAAGGGTTATTGAAAAAAGAAAATAAATAAATAATATTTACAGAGAATTTACTGCTCGAAGAGAATGAAATGGTTGTTTATTTTAAATATGTTCTAAAGAAGCAATTCGCAAAATTATCTTCCCAAGAAGACAATGAAATTCGTAAATGAGTTTATTGTACAATTATACAATGTATCGTACATAAAATTATGTATAAATGTACTATGTACTTTGTATGTTTATGTATTATGTACTTTGAATGACTATCTCATAAACAAATTAAAACTAAAATTAATCTTCCATAATTGGAATTAATGTTCAAAACAAAGAATTTCCAAGATTAATGGTAATGTTTGACTTTTTTCCATTATTACCTAGGTTTTATTGATAAGTTGACAATCGTTGATGAAAATCTAAATCAGCATTTAAATACATCTGGTGCTTATAATTCGGTTTTTTTTAGTTTCACTTGAGATATAGACATTATGCTTCATATGTCTATTAAATTATAATGAATTTTAAACTTAGCATTTTTAAGCATAATATTTTTAAAAATTTTAAATATAGCAGAAATGTTTCATTCTTGATTTGCCCTTATTTTATTTTCAAAATTTATTTTTAAACATTTTAAAATAATTGCTTAAATTCACTTAAAATAAAAAAATTTAACGAAATATTTTAGCAGCAATGAAGTGCGTACCAAAAACAATGCTTTTAATGTATTCGCAACACGTTTCAAACGGATCCTCTAATAGAAATTGAAAAATATTCTTGTAAAATATATTCTAAAATATTGAAAAGTTTAAAAAAATTAAAGAAAAAATTTTATGGAAATAAAATTGGCACTGTGTTATTTTGGATTTGAATATCATGTAAAATTATTTTTTTTCTATGTATTAATACAAAACCTAATTAAAATTTGGAAATCTATGTATGATTAAAAAAAGCTACGTTTTAAATTCGATAGTTTGAATTCAATGGTTTAATTTGTAGATAATTTTAAGTTATTTATTCCATGACTCATATTGCAATTTTCCAATAGTTTGTCTACCTATAGACCCTATCAAAAAATTCATCGATGTTTGATCTGGCGAATTTATGAGGTACTTAAAGCTACTTCTATATCCTAACAAGAAATTAAAAAGAATTTCATCCAGATACCTTTTCATTCATTCAGAAAATATTGCTGAAGTGCTGTTATCAATGGTTGGAATATGTAAGAATAAAAGTCAACAAAAATTGACAAACTGTTTCTTGTGACAAAGAGCAAGCCACACTTCATTTTTTCGGAGCATCATTTCCTATTCTTATATATCTCTTGGAAACATATATAATAATATATGTATAGTAAAATTGTATCTTCATATTGTAGATTTAGGTATAGCAGGTATTGCCGATTCAAACCAGTCATTTTTTTCTAAATGAAGGAATCAATTAATCTACTTGCTGATGATCTATCTACCAAGTAACTTCTAATATTACGCTTCACTGACATATTATTCATTAAACATATCTATTTAATAAATAAATTGTAAGTATAAAATATATTACGATTCACTGACATATTATTCATTAAAAATATCTATTTAATAACTAAATTGTAAGTATAAAATATATTACGATTCACTGACATATTATTCATTAAAAATATCTATTTCATAAATAAATTGTAAGTATAAAATATAAGTGTTTTGTTATCTAATAATAATAATAAACTTTTTAAAGCTGAAATGATTCTTCTTTTTATTATTTTAAGTTGAAATTTCTGATGAATTTTATTAATTGATTATTTAAAAGATGTGGTGTCAAAGATTATATGTATTTTTGGCCATCTTGTATGAAATTACATGCTGTTGGAAAAAACTTGAGAAGATGTGTTTTCAAAAGGCCACAAGTTATTTACTTCACCAATTAACTATAGACTTACATTTTTATACAATTGTAAGAGAAGGATATACATTTCTTTTTATATAAATTTACATTCGTTTTATATAAAGTCCCTTTTGCAATCCCAAATAAAAGAATGAAATTCGACAGATTGAGATGAAAATTTTGAAATAATATTCCTTGTTAATTTAGTCACTTAATTGCCTGAAATAAATTTGATCCAACAAAAATAAATAAAGTTAGACTTAAATATAATATTACTCAATTGAGAGAAGGTTGAGATTCCTGATTTTGGACTTATTTTTGTCCTCATGCCACGCATGTTCAGGGGACCTTATTATCAGAATTAATCTTAATATATGTAGATAATCATGATGTGAAATTCAATGAACTGTTTTATAATGTTTTAGTGACTCATCTGATTTAAATTATAAAAAAATAAGAAAGAAACCAGATTTATTTCAATTTATGTTTATTAAATGTTAAAGGGTGACACAATTACGAAAAGTTTTCAACAGAAATGTGATCTAATGTATCATTTAGATGTTTATTGCGAATATTTCTATGATTGTAAAGATTAGTTTTTTCTTCATTATCTGCAAATCATTAATCAAGAGGATATTTTGAATTTACAAAAAGTAAAAAAATTACTTTTGCTCTTAATTCAAAATTTTACTCAATTAAAATTTTGAAATAAAAATACATTATTTAAATTATAAGTTAAAATATACTCATTTGAATTATTTTGGTTTCAAAAAGCAAGTTAAATTTTTTCTAAAGTTTTAATAACACATTTTATTAATAAGCTAAAAAGCGGAAATTTTTCAATTTCATCAATGTTTTTGTCTTATGCTTTTGTCTTATGTTATAAATATTGCCAAAATACTGGACACTGAATTATTTTTCCCTAATTTGCAATTAGATGGTATGACTGAAGAGAAATCAAAATTTAATGAAATTTAATGATTACGTGATTATTTAATTTTAAAAAATGTTAAAATATTCTATTTATAAACACACAAAAACTGAAATTGTCTGAACTCTAGCATAACAGAAAATTAATAAAGAATCGATTACACTATTCCATACTCAAAAACATAAAACAAATCAAGTTGAATAAACATTCATAAAGAAGTTATGTTTTATTAGAAATTAGAGTCATTTCCTTTTGTCTACAATGATTAATATTTATTAAAAAATGTATAACGTTTAAAGAAAGGAAAATATTGAGTTAAAGTATTCTGCTATCGAAAAAAAAGAAATTTTTTGTAGTGTCGACATTAATATGTAAATAAATTAGAATGAAATACATATCATCAACAAATAGACATTTAATACCAATTTTCACGACAATTACATATCAAGAACACCGAACAAAAAAAACGGTACAATATATACTTACAGATCACATCCATTTACAAAAATCGAAAAATTTTGTCAATATCATGTGCAAAATATGATAGTTAATGTACATCAACCACATAAATATTTTTAAAACACATTGTGCTCCAAAGATATATCTACAATTTTTTGTACATGCTAGTCAGTTTCTAATACTTGCAGCCACAATTTTTGAAATTATACAAATTGAAATTTATATTTCCATTAATGAAATATTTTGATAGAAAAATCGCTTAACTGGCTTTCAACAAAAGATTGATAGAAAACTCCTGATAAAAGATGAATAAAGATAATAAACTGCAAAAATAATAATTGCATTACTTGTACATATAAGTAATTTTATATTCAACTGTACAAAATTATCGACTCGACTTTCTTTTATTATTTCTGAAGTTGAATAAAAATGAATTCCATTTTATCTCTGGAACGGTGATGGCATTTGATAGTTTTCCACTTTTAATTTTTTTTTAAATCCAAAATTTTAAAATTTATCTAATTAAAAATCAACTTTTATCGGAGAATATCTACGAAATCAATTGTTTCTCTAATTGGATAAAACTGCTGAAATATAGATTTCTGCATTAAAACAAAATGATTAGAATTTGAAATTTAGTTATCTGTATCAACAATATAATTTTGTACAGAGTTATATGCACTCAGGAATAAATTATTTTAAATAAATTATAAATGACATACAAGTAGCTATTTTATAAATACATCTAAAATATGATATATTCAGCTAAGATCTTGGTGAAATGAGACAAGGAAATTGCATTACAATAAACTGAGCCACTTTCAAAAAGAATATTTTTTATCGAAATAGAATATTTAGAAAGGAATTTATTTCATTAAATTATTTGTGAGTGCAAGTAATTTGAGATATTATATCGCCAAAAAAATAGTATAATATGATTTTTATTTATTTTTTGCATATCATATACACCATTTTATACAAAAAAATATCTGGAATGAATTTTTTATTGTTGAAAATTAATATTTAAACCTGTAAAAATAAGTGTTACAATTTATTTTCTTTCAGTTATTTAATCAATAATAATACAAATATTCTTATATATTTGAATCAGATCTTTCTGCTTTATAGTCATAAATTAAACATTTATCATCATTTTTTATGGAGACAATTTAATTAAATATCATGGGACTCATGAAATTAAGTTTTACATGGTATTTAGCCTCTTAAATATTTAATAAAAAATTCTTGTTCATTTTAAATATTTTTTATTTTAACCATTTTTAATTTACAATGTATTTGTAATAAATCCGATTCTTATATTATTTATAGTTTAAATATCTTAAAATTATAAACCCAAGTGGTATATACATCGAATTTAAAATCAAAAGTATTAAATATTAATTGTCTAAACAAGGAATATTTTTTTAAGTTGTAAAACATTATACTATAATAGTATTAATATATATTAATATAAAACATTAATACATAGAAAATAATGAATTAATTTTTTTAAATGAAACGAAGTAATATTATTATAGGCACATTTCAAAAATTGATAATTCAAAAAGAAACAAATAAATTTAAATATCACATATCTGCTACTTCAATAACCTATTGATAACCTATATACCTATTCATTCATGGAAAATTGATGTTAAATTTTCAAAACAAACATTGCCATTTGAAGTCTTCTAATTTTTTCATTTCTTTTTTTTTTAAATGAAGGAAAAACTTTTTTTCTGCTTTATATTTAATATACTTAGCAGCATTTAAGTCGCAGAATGAATTAAGAATATTACAAATTCGGCATAAAGTCCGAATGAAATTCAAATATTCAAGTAATCCAGAAATTAAAAAAAAAACATTTCACAACTTTTGCGTTTGACAAGAAGCTTCATGAAATAATTCTAACAATAAGTTTAAAGCTTGCACATAAGAAATTCAAAGGACCGTAGAAAAATACAAATTAACAAAAAAAATTCGAATTAAAAATTTCGGAGCAGGGAGTTCTACTGCAAATGCAGTTAAAGCAATGATTTGAATATGCATATAAATATATATAACTACACATGAAGAGGGAAGTAATGAATGCAGAACAGAAAGAATTTTCGCAAACATTTATTATTTTACATATCACAATATACTTATACAGTTACAAATATCTGACATCAAAGTTAACAGTGCAACTGGATTCATATCAGTCTCGTTTCAGGAAAAAAAATCATTCTTTTGTTATAAGAAATAGAATTATGAATTCACAATGATAAAATACTTAAACTTTCCACAAGGAAAGCAGCAACACCTATACATACCCCACAAAAATCAGAATTTTTCTCACTTGAGAAATATTCTCCCTCATGAATACTTGACATAAAATTTGACAGTGCATATGGATGCGTATCAGTCACATTTCGAGGGATGAAAAAGCAAACTTTGTTACTTGAATTAGTGTAGTAACAAAAATTACGAATTCATAATGACAAAATGCTTAAAATTTCTAGAAAGGAAGTAATAATCCACAAAATACAACATACATCATCCACAAAACAGATAAAAATAATATTTCTTGTCATTGAATCCCTCTTCTTCCCTTTAAATATGGCAATGTCCATTTCCAGTGATGGAATGGTTAAGAGATCCAGTTGAAGATTTGATGGTTCTGAAACGTATCCAAGTACTTCCCTGGAAACTATCATTGATGCTAGCTCGCTGAATGGGGTACTTGCAAAACAACACGAGAAATGTTCTTTTGAATTTCCTGCCAAAGATGCAATAGATGACGAAATTCACTGATGAGTTGATCGTCACCAAGAGATTTGAAACTCGAACCAGCGGAGGCAGAAAAATGTCGAAATACTCAATGATATTTATGAGAAGAGCCAGAATATTACAGATCAGAAAGACAATTACAACACACAGCAGCATCATAGCCAGGCTGAATTCACCTTCTTGCTTGCGACTCAGGGTCTGCCTTTCTCTGTTGGCGCGACGGACAGTCTGCCAAATGTAGATATTAAACACCATCAACACCAAGAAAGGAATGAAATACATAACTAGAAGGTACAACCAAATGTGGTAAACTTCGTAGTACAGCTTGTTCACCCTCAGCTGTGATGCAACCACTTTATACACTGTGCGATTCATATCTGGTGCAAAATATTCGGTGTGTTCCACTTCCCAGAATCTTGGAATGTTGTAGAAAATGGCCATTAATGTGATGAAAAGATTGAAAGATCTTGCTCTTCTGTAGGTGCATAATGACTTGGCTTTCAGTGGGTGGCAAACTGCAATGTAACGCTCGACAGTTACAGCTACTGTTGTCCAAACTGATCCTGTTTGGGCAATAAGGCCCACTGGGTATGCAATGGGTATTATGAAAGGTGACACGTCTACTGTGTATAACTTCAGAAACTGTACTCTGCTGCCCAGCTTGTTGAGGCCAAGCATCAGAACAGCACAAATCAGGACAATAGTGTCGAATACAGCCAATCCTTGTAAACCACAGTTTACAGAAGATCTCATCTGAGGTCTGGAGAGAATAATCAGAGACACGATGTTGGCGATAACACCGAGAAATCCTATGGTGGTTATGAGAGCCCCTTCTGTAATGAATTCGAAAGTGGATACTTCAGGGAGAGGATCGAAAGGCTGCAGGGGCTCTGTTATGTTGAGGAATTCTCGGAGTAGGGCATTTCTTGTCGCAGTCCAGTGAGAAGAATTCATATTTCCTTTGTATTAAACTAAATACCACCTTTAAATTCTAAGATCATTCGAAAAATTCAAACAATATCCCACAGGTTTTAAAAACATCTGAATTTTGTTGTTAAGTTTCATCTTAGATATGGGATTTTTAGCTTTAAAACCAAAAATTTGTAAAGAGCATACCAACACTATTTTTCAGAAATTAAATCATTGCCGAGTAAAATTTTGTTCATCTTGCTTTGAAAAATTATCAGTAATTCTTATGAATCCTCATCAGTATGGGTTTTCATTAGCATAAGTACTTTTATAGTTGATGTATTCTCCATAATTGTTAGTTCCTCATTTATCGTAGACAATGTAATCGTTTGAAATGGTAATCTGTCTTCTGTTAACAGTTGTTTTTAATTCTTCATTTAAAATAATATAATTAAACTCTTGTTATCTTGATCTAATTTTTTTCATTCATTCATATGCCTTTTAGTCCATCCGCATCCAAATATTCCAAAATACAAGGGATTTCCTATCTGAAAAATAAAATAAAATACTTTTTACATCCAAACGCAATAAAAAAATATACAAATTATGAACAAAATATTCAACAGAAAATATAAGTTAAAACAGATATGACAACAATATCATTTTTAAATAAAACATCAATTGGAATGAATTAATATATAAACAGCACAGAGTAAATGTAAGAATCACAGATTAGTTGCCAAGACTCTAAACAGTAGAAAGGAAAGAGTAAAGTAGAAGATTAGACTTTTTGATGTATTTGAAAAGGTACACAATAAAAATAAATAAAATACATGCCGAGTTTAAAATAGATGCTGAAATAGTACCAAAGGTAAAGATTTAAGATGAGAAATATGTAAATGATTCGAAAGAAATTCCAAAAGACGCAGGAGATTCTGCTATATTTTTATTCATTCTGCAGCGATCCTCTTTAGATTACCGTTTCAGATATTTATGTTTATTCTAAGAATCTTGAGTTTAAAATAAACACGACTTTTTCAATTGTTGAGTGAAAACATTGCAGTAAGATTTCATCAAAGGATGCGAATTGAATGATTGCGGAATGGTTTATTTTCTGTAACGCATAATTGATATGATTAATTCCAGACGATTTTTTTCGTAATTATTTGAGATTAATTTTTTCAATGATGAATTTCATTAATTCAAGAAAACAATCAACAAGCAAGAAATTGACCGAAAGAAAATTTCTTTCCTTTTTGAAATTATTGTCAAATAAATTTCACATCAACTGTAAAATTTTGATATAACTATTAATGATGATTTTTCAAACTTTGATTAACATTTATCTTGAATTAAGAGAGGGAAGAGCATTTATCATTTATTAAAACAGTTTAGTTTTAAATTTTTCTATTCATTTCCACACGAGGATGTAGACATTTACTTAAAAATAGCTATAGTAATATTTGAATATGGCTATGAAAAATATGGCTATAAAATTTCTGTCATAAAAATTGTTTCCCACAAATAATTCTCCAAAAACAATTATTATTTTAGCAACTAAGTATATCTTTTTTGAAATAATATAATTATTAATTTACTAGAGAGTATTATTGAATGCCGCAGTTACAGAAATAACATCTTTAAAAAATAAACCATTCGGCCAAAATTAGAATAGAAATGTGGCAGAATATAATAGAAATGTGGCATCTTATTTTCGTTTCAGATTGGCTAATTAATTAAATCACTATATTTGTCATTTCGAAACTAATCAGTTTTCGGAAACAAATCTCTAAATTTAAAATGTGACCAGAAACTGAAGGTTTCCTTCATTATATCTTAGAAATAAATTCGACTTTTTTCGTATAATTTTCAACAGTAGACTTCAGTTTTACAATGAAATTCAAAGTTCAACAAAAGACAAAGGGAGGAAGATTCTGTTTTATTATTCTCACAGTTTACAAGCAAAATAAGAAATAGTACCAGAGAAAGGCAACATGAAGTAAGAATATTACGATTATTGATCACGATCATGATTTACGATTGAAATTTGATTACGATTTGGTTTAAAAATTTCAATTCAGTAGCTCATTTTACAAATGTGTATCAAATTCTGTATATGTATGAAATCTAGAAAACAGCAAACGGCACTCTCTCGTTTTTTGAGTGGACACACCAAATCCCTCGCCTTTCAACATGGACGGAGGATCTTCGCTGAATGTTCTTGGTACAAGGCAAATCAAGCCTCCCCCAATCACATTCTAAAATGTTTAAATTTTAAGATTTTTGAGATTTTAAGGGATCCGCTTTTTTTTTTTTTTTTTTTTTTTTTTTTACTTTTTAGAGATCTTTGGATTTATGGACGTAGTATAGAGCAGCTATAACACCTGGAATTAGAAACAACAACAACTAATTTTGTTCCAAATTTCGCAATAGCTATTGAGTTACAGTTAATTTTATTTGCTTAAAACAACGCCAGAAAAGAATCAACCTATCAAGGACCATATATTAAATAATCCCCAAATTGTTAAAAGAAAAAAGTACATTTCTTTCCTTTTATTTCACTGAGATTCTAAACGATGAACTAGACGGGATTCAGATTGATTTTTTTGCACGAATATTCTCAAATTAATCACAACTAATATATAATTCTTTTTTTTTTTTTGGAAATTTAAGCATATCATTACATTCTAAAATAATTTCGAATCCACCTTCATGGTTGATCTAGCCCTTAATTTTTTGAGCTACTTATATTTTTCATGAAATACATGAAACTATATTTAAAGCATAGATAAGATAATAATTCCAACCATTAGAATGTATTAAATAAATATAAAATAGCGTTCATTTTAATTGTTCAATAAAAATATCTCTTTATATGAAAAACAGAAATTTTTAACTATTTTTGATAGCCATTTACGGATTTTATAGCCCTTGTTTGAAATTCTTATTCATAAAGAAATCCAAAGTATTTAAACTGTAGGATTATACTTATGTTCATAAATATGCATTACTTGCACATCTAATCATTGATCGTTAAATCTTATAAGAATAGACAATAAAATATAAATGATTCATTTAAAATCGTAATCCACGTACATAAGTATTTTTTCTCCTAGTAAGAAATTCTTAATATTATACAAATTTTACATCAGCAGACTAAATACATTTGCTTTAATAGGAAAAGAAATCTCATTTTATGTAAAAAGCCATCTGATCGGAAAATTATCCAATGGCGATTTTATAACAATTGTTAAAATTCGTGTATCACGATGAGCAGATCGAAAAATTTTCCAATGGGGGAAATCGTGGGAATTTTCTACTTTTTCGGAATATTTTATCAAGTATTGTAGGTATGCAAGTAATATTTAAGAATCCAAAATTTTAGCACCTCAGATTTGCTCCCAAATTTATTATCTTATAATTAATCCTTTTTTTTTTAT
>JAPMOR010110627.1:16950-43295 GCA_026543865.1 Argiope aurantia | reverse complement strand
GCTTATCATTATTTAATTTACAGAATCAAGAGCATCAAAGATATATAAGCGGTTTTATCGAATTTAAATACAACCGATATTCGCGATGGAGCAACTGTTTGCCGAAGGCGAAGAATGGGCAACAACATTCATCAGCACGCTACCGAACTTAATATATTCTGAAAGTGATTGAATCTAGTAGGTTTTCATTTCATTCAAATATTCACATGGTTTTTAATGAAACTGTGAAAATTATTATGAAATTAGCATATTAATTAGATAAAAACCCTAATAAAGATATGACCATGAGGAAACTGTAATAAATTAATTGATTGCCTAGTTAATGTTTTACAGAAACTATAGAAATTCGATTTAAGACTTAAGAACTCACGTGGCTTTGAAGATTTACTTAAAAAGATAAATAAAGTTTTAGTAAAACCTTTTAACTAATTAATTCAGTCCTTTAAAAATATTTTTTGATGGTCCACCTAAAACTAAACATTGTAAATTTTCCGTTCGTTTCAATACCATTTGATGGCTCAGTGATTGCAGCAAACTATTAAACACTTCCTGAAAGGCATTTTAGGGTAGTTAATTTTTACAAAAAATCTTGTACCGAAAAAGAAAAAAAATCTTTAATCTGGGATCTTAAAGGCTCATCGAATTTTTATTCTTTAGGAAAATGTATTTGTTTGATCCGCATCATTTAATTTGGATCCTTGAAGTGTAAATTAAACAAGTAAGTTATTTAAAAATCAATAATATTCTAGATCACTCTCGTAGATCTTGAAAGAGTATTTTATTTGCTTAAGATCTTTTACGCTTAAACAGAAATTAAAAAATAAATTATAATATTGCTGTTCATTAACATAAGAATAATGATATAGTTTAAATCCAACATCCAAAGCAGCTTTAAGTATTTAATGTGAGCCTTTCCCAAAATATAAACAATATCAAAAAGATACAATAACGTAACCCACACTTTTTTCGGCATTTCCGGTGCGACGCTTTTAAAGGCTGCAAAAATACATGCCTTAAGTTCGTCAATGTTAGTTGGTATCGGTAGAGCAAATGCCTGTCGTTTCATGTATCTACCCCCATAAAAATAGACTGCTACCATAGATATATATCTGCAGCCTTCAAACTTTCAGCCATGCAACAAAATAATAATATGTTGGATAAGTTATTATAGAACCTCAATGGTGTTCACCTTTCTTGAAGTTCTCACATTGAATATTTATAACTATGGTGAAATTAAACTTTCAACTAGTATTTTTTTATTTCCAATGAAAAAACAAAAATTCCGTTTTTTAATATACCTTCAAAATTGTGACATTCACTTATGAACTCAATTTCATGTGATTTTAATTTCATAAATTTTGAAAAAAATCATCAATCAGAATGTGCTCATAATTAAAAATCTCCGAAAATTAGTTATTCTCATTCAAATCTAAAAAACGAACGCTCCTCAGAAACCTGCTAGTGAAATTAAAATTCAAAACATTTAAATAATTTATTTAAACATATAAAAATGAAAATTTCAAATAAGATAGATTTTTAAGAAAGGATTTTCTCGAACAGCATTCAGTTTTTTTTTTTTTTAATATAAGGGGGCTTTCAGTAAATGCTTTCAAAAACATTAGGAACTCTTTAAATAATAGAATTGTAACAGGTAATGGTTTTGAAAGTAATATTCAGTTGTCATGGTCCACTGAAATTTTTTTAATGAATAATAATATAATAACAATTCAGGATTGTAAAGACAATCTTACGCTAGCATAAACACGCATAGAACTTTTATCAAGAATATACAGCAGCTCATAACTGTAAAAATAAACATTTTACAGTTGCTTCCGAAAATATAAGTTATACATCGAAAATCGAAGCAATTAACAAAGAAATAAAATTGAGAAAATTTGAATTTCTTTGGGAACAGATATTTTCAGAAATTGTAAAGGTTTCTACAAATATATACAGAATTAAATTATGCCAATACCAATTTACATAAATAAAGAATTCTCTTATTTCTGTTAATAAGCCAGGGTAATTGGTCTCCCCTAAATATTCTTCTGCACTCTCCAATAAAGGTGTTATTATCAAAAAATTACCTTTTTAATGACAAAAATTTAATTTTAAAACAAATATTTCCTAAATATTGACATTTTTTTAGAAATATTTTAGAGATTTTTTTAACTGATTTTATTGTTGAAATGTAATTCAAAGCAATTTCATTATTTCATCAAATATTTAATCTGAGCGATTTCCTCTATCTTTAGTGGGGGGAAGAAGTTCTGTTTAATAAATACGCAATTTGAATGAAGAAAGTGTGAAGTTGTACCATGTTAATTAAAAGTTATGTTTTCGCTAACACTTCAGGATTTGACTCCATTAGATATGTTCATGCACATAATGAGTAGAAAAGATGCAAAACTATTAAAATAACAAGATTTTTATGTATGCCAAAATTTGATGCTTAAAAGTACTTTGCTAAACGAGGCCTGAACTGTAAATTTTACATAAAATATTTAATTTAACACAACCGATATTCCTGATGAATATACACATCGCCAAAGCAGGCTTGAAAAAAGTTCATTGATTCAATCAGTGTGAAAAATATTTAATTTTGGATAGCTTAACTATATAAATTTGTTCAACATATTTTATCTCTGTGTAATAACAGTATAGATTTATTTATCATTTACGATTGATATAATATCTGTACATAGTATTTAATAAAACTTTCAGCGGTATATTTGTGTATTAACCACATGCCAGTAATTGTACCAAAAGAACCCACCAAAGATGTAACGTGTATTGCAACCGATTGCCGGGACGTACCGATTAAACATCATGTTCACCAGTGGCATCAATTAAGCTAAAAATTCATCACAAATATTGTTTAAGCTTTATGATATTAAGCAAAAAAAGCGTATAAAAACTCTATATAAATTATTATTATATGTCTGATAACGAAGTTCATTATAACCGTGTCAAAATCCCAAACATTTTCTAAAGTTAATAAATTCATAGTCTTTCAAAAAAAAAATCACAACGAAATATCTATGAAGTTTCACCTTGAAACTTTTCATTCCATTAAAGAAACACTTTTAAAGAATATTGGTTTGAGATAATGGAAATATGTTCACTTCATTTTGAATGTATTCTTTATCACTTCAAATGATGAAAAATGCGACCGAAATCACTGAAATGACGAAGCGATAAAACTCGAGAAATCAATGCCTTTCTAAAATTTTATTTTTGGATGAAAGTTGATTAAAGATTTTTAAAAATCACTTTTCTCCGTTTACTGGGTTGATAGTTTTCGGCAACTAAATAAAGATTTTGCACACTAAAATGATCAAATTTTTGCTTGCTCTGAATATTGAATTTTTTCTCATTTAAAAGTAAAAGAAGCATGTACTCAGTGTTTTCATTTCAATTACCACCTAATACTTCATTTCTAAACCATTAGAAGTATGCATTATCTTCCTAATAGTAAAAAGTTTTAAATGATTTTAAGAATTATTTTTGTTTAAGGTCATGATTTAGAATACTAATATTCTATTTCACCTACTACATCCCCGCTTTAGAAACAAAACATTAAGACGGAAAGCAAATTTTATTTTTGAAACGTAAAAAGTCACAACTTTTAAATGCATAAGGAAACATACCGTACAAAACATATATAAATAATTAATTGAAAAAAAGAACAATAGAAAACAGTAAAAAAGGTAGAAATACATTATAAATAATAAATGAAATGGAAACATATTGGGTTGTTGGATTGTTAAGTCATTTCAAGTGGATTTATATTCAGCACGTTACTCTGTAAAAAGATTCTTATTACTTGAATGTGATTACCAATTTTAAGTATGTCTTGTAGGAGGCCGAACCACATGCTTGGCTTCAATATGGGCAGAAATGGCCAAATTCCAACAATAACAAATCTACAAGAAGATTGGTGTTATCATACACGAAGCCCGTTAGAAGTCAAATCTGATTCTTAATAAATTATTTGTGAAGATGTTTATAGCTATTGCACTTTATTTTCTAGCAGAAAACTGTTAGTGGATGTTTTGTAGCATAATGCGTTGGACCGTCTTTTTCTACTCAAAAGTTGTTATCAATTATTCAGAGAACTGAAGCAAAGAGGATACAAAAGGAAAGGAGTTTGCCCTGATTTGAACAGAACTTCTTCTTTACTCCATTAGACCGACATATTTTGGACTCTGATCATTATTCCATATTACTTTTGTTGATTTCGTCGTTATCCATTATCCTCCAACTGAAGTCACTTCTAATGCTATATCCATTATCCTCCAACTAAAGCTTAACTTAGCTAATCGAATCTGAGATTGGAAACTTAACTATATTAAATTTCATAGGAAGACCCATGTGTACTAACTCATTTATACTAGTCAAAAATTTATAAAGTAGATCATAAATATGTAGATGGTTTATTTTGTGCTAATTATGTTATGAATATATAGAATGGTCAAAGTGTTTCAGAGATCCAAAATACCATTAGCAATCAATCACCATTATTGTATAAAATAACTTGTTTCATAATTTAAGAACTGATCCTCAATGGTGATCCTCGTTATATAACAGTTAAGTGAATGATGAAGTTGCGCATAGTTACAAATAATTAATCGCTCATCCGACTAGATGTGTGTTAAATAAACATGAGTTTACTTTATATTCGTTATATCATGGCTAAAGATAATTGACCCATAAAAAGAGATCCAATTATCCATCTCCGTTTTAACCAGTCGGACTCTTTAATCAAAATTGAGCAACTTTTCATTTTTTTTCCTGAATGACGAAATTTTATATTGCACTTGAGCATCTTGATTTTGTGCACAGTTTTGCTTTTGTTTATATATATTTACAGGTAAATTAATTTTTCTTAGCTAACATTTAAAAATTTTTTCCTCCCCATTATATTTTAATATTCATTTTAATATTTTTCTCCTTTTTATACTTAATTTTTTATTGAATGTTTAAACTAATACTCCCTTTCCTTTTTTTAACTCCACTCTTCTATTTTCTGTGCAAATGTCTTAATTTTTCCCATTTTTTATTTGCTATTAGAGTTTGTTTCTATATTTATATAATTTTCTTTCCATTTGCAATTTCTTAAGATTATAGATAGCAAATCTGAACTGCGTTTTATTCTTAGTAAAAATGGTACTTACATCCCCATTCAGCCGTTAAGTAACCATAATCGTTCCAGGTACTGAGGAATTTTTTAAGAAAATGTTCTATATCAGCATTAAAATAAAAACAACTCTTCAAATAGATCCCAGTATATTTTTTTAATTTCAGGAAATTCGAATGTTGAAATAATATTATATTTGTACAGTTAATTAACTGGAAAGAAATCAGAAAAAAACATTCTTCTAAATCTGAAGTAAAGATCTAGTTTTCTAAGAAATTTCTCAATTCATAACAAATCCAGTTCTATTGAAGATTTTCTAAGACTTTTCTCATTTTTTTAAAAAAAATTTCAACCGCTGCATAGCAACGAACGGTCAATATTAGGCAATTTCGAAATATAGTCTTCCAAGATTTCTTCAGTGTCGCTGTCCTAAAAAAGAATCTTCATTGCTAAGACTTTTTTTGGTATAGTCATCATTATATGGATTTTTAGTAATACAAAGCTCTCAACTTTTACTTAATTATAAATATCTAACAAAAATCGATGAATTTATTCTTTGAAAAAATCTATTCCTTGTATTTTGATTTTTTTAAATAAAATTTTTAAATTAAGATATTTTATTGAATGAAATATTTAATTGTTTGTAAAAAATTTTAAGATTTTGGAAATTTAAAATTGATTTTACATAACATGACTTATTTTATGTTTGCAAAACGAGAAGTTTAGATATTGACTTTTATTCCTCTCCTGGCTGGTTGGAAATTTAAAATTTTGTATAATTCGGCATTTTTCAGGATTCTGAAGTAAATTAATGCTTATTATGCTTAATTAATAGATAATGGATTAATTTTAACAAAATTTTTATTCCTTACAAGTATCGTCGTCATCTATTTTTTTAAATGTGCATCTCAAGGTTCGATTGTCTTTCCAGCAATAAATTGCAGATTAAAATCTTAAAATAGAAAATAGTTAAAATAATATAATATCTACATTTTTCGTACTCTTATAAAAGTGTATTTTAAATACTTTTTCGATTCATTTTATTTATATTTCTTAATGGTTCAGCGTATACTTTCAATAAGATGTTATAAATTTTGCATGGCTTTTTTTATATACTTGCAAAATATTTTAATAAAGACCACTCTTTTTATTATCATTGCTAATATAAGATCAAACTGTCAATTGTAACTTTTTTGTGTTAAACTACACAAAAACATTATTTCTATAATTCACTATTGTATCAAGTTATTGCTATTAGTAAGTCACATCATAATCTTCGATGCATAATCTTCGTTTGGTATGAATACCAGTTAAAATTCGAGTGGAAAAAAATCATGAGATTTTCACTCACCCCCCCCCTCAGAAAAATCTTTTTTAGAAAGTTCTTTGAGGAATAAATGGAAAAAAAAGCATGTAATATATTCTAAAAATTATTAGATTTTTCACTCCTTTTTATCTAAAAGATTTTCTATAAAAACTTAGAAACATTCAAGCCCCACAACTTTTAGAAATTAAAATTTTTTTTAACATTTAATTTTTGAAGGGGGGATTTCCTTCTTTATATATATATAATTAAAATTTAAATTGCATAAACCTTAGATGCAGTATTTTTAGATGCCTACAATATTTGCCAAATGGTGCTTTATATTTATATTTCTGATTTAAAGTATTGGTACTTAAGTGAATAATTTTATAAAAGTGAAAGGGGAAAAATTATTTCTGTAATTACTGTAATTAATTTATTACTGCAATTTCTATATATTAGTAAATAATCATGAAATGTTTTAAAATAGATAAAGCATATATCTTCATTAAATTCAACAGTCTTTGTAAAACGTGCATGTTCAAATACTTAAGATCAGTTTTTATTTCTATTAAATTTGCCATTATATCTTTTGAATAATTATTTCTTGAATAACATTTTTTTTTTAATTTTTTTTCTTTGATAAAAATTTAATTTATTAGTTTCATCATTCTTCAAAACAATTTTCAATGGGAATATTTTTAATTGTTTTTTTTCATTCAACTACAGTAAAAGAATAAAAGAATTCAAGAAATATATGATTTACATATAAGGTAACAATAATATTCTTATGCAGAAACGAATAAATCAACTAAATAGTTGACAAAGAAGAAAAATAAAAAAATATTTTATTAATTATGAAATCTTTATTCATAATTAATAGTCTAAATAACCAAGAATAAGACATAATGAGTATGAAGCTTTCAATTACCGTCATGAAAAATGTTTCGAGAAAATTTAATTATAAAAAAAACTTTATTCGATACTTCTTAGTTGTGCAGTGTGCCATTCCCATACAGAATGTCTTATTCTATTTAGTAAAATTATCATTTACTTCAATTTCATCAATTAAAATTCCTTTGGAGCCACGCCAGAAAAAGAATTACGTTCAAAAACTACCAAAGAAAAAAATTTTGGTGAAACTTCGTAGATAAATCGGCATCAAAATACTTTTTAAATATAATTTCTAAAACACTTACCTAACAACATCTTGAAAAACCTCTCTAAAATGGATGAATTTTAGCATTTATTATTTTAAAATATGCAAAAAAGCAAAAGATTAAAAAAAGCAATTTACAGCCCAAACTGTTTCACAAGAGCTAAATATTTTCGAAACAAGAGTGTCTTTTTTTTACTAATACGACATATGTTTCGAACACATGTGGTAAGAAGATTCTTATTAAATTAATGAGCCTCTCTCAGCGGGGTATTCGAAATGTGAACGATCTAAGAAGTTCTTTCGGAATGCTATGCTCACTTTTTGTATCTTTTTTTGTTTGCATAAATTGAAGAATATTGAATTTATCTCTCTTCTTCACATATAAAAATAAAGAATATTTAATTAGTATCTAGTTTTAAAAATCAACTTTTATTTTTTCTGATTCGTTATATTATAACACGATATATAAAATCATATCTCTTTTATCGACTTAATAACTAATTGTATCGAAATAGTTAACTGAAAGAGATTCTGAGGAAATGTATAAGTTTTAAACGATTCACAAATAATAATCTCGTATAAAGACGAATTTAACTTCATTTAAATGCCACAACAAAGAAACCGAATAATGTTTATAAATAATATCTATCATGTTTCAAATAACAAACAATGACAAGCAATATCTTTTTAGTCTCATTGAAACTGGAATAAAATTTGAAGCATTACTTAAAATAATTGCTGGATATGAGTTTTTTTTATGTTGCTTCGTATATATATTTAAATCAATAATTAAGACATAAACATACAATTTCTTTAAGTTGTTCTAAAGTAATTCGGTGATATTTGAAGTAAAAATCAATTCTCTTGATAACTGATATTTTTTCCCTTATTGTTAGTTGAAATTAATTATTCCAATAAAATAGCAAAAATTTAAAATAATAGTTTATTATAACATCGAAATTATTAATTTAACTACAGTGAAATATTCGCAATTTTTCCTTCTCTCAGACTGTGTCTTAAATACTAAATTTTAATAGAAACCAATCTTTCGTAGCTTCATTTATTTTCTAAAAAAGCTTCTGTTAACTTCAATTTAGATACCCGAATTATTGTTATTATTTCTAATTATCAAAGGTTTGCCTTAGAAAATAACCAAACTCTATGTCCTGGTATTATTGACTCACTTTTTGAATATCGCATCAATAATTCCCACAATCAAATAGGCTCTCTTCTTCAAAAATTCGTATCTATCTCTAAGTACATACTTCAGTTCATATCCATATTTTAAAATAAACCTTTCATTTCAGGGTTTTGAAACATACTCTTCTACTATCCAACTGCACCGCATGCTTTTTGAATGATAAAAATATATAATTTAAACAAATACAAAAGAATAAGTAGTCTGAGGAAGGTTTAATTTCAATCTTGGAACAAGTTCATTTTAATAACCACTTTAATTCAATATACGTAAGATTAGAATACTTTTACAGAAAGAAAGAATAAAAAAAAAATACATTCTCTTTTCTTTCAACTGAATGAAAGATTAAATAATAAGTCCAGAATTTCATTCATTTAAATACATGATTGCATGAACCAAGGAAAGTAAATTTAATCTGTGTGTTTGAAGTATGAAGAAGAAAGGTTCTTAAGTTTCTTTCTGTATTGATATCATTCAAGGAGATTTTAATAAAATTGAACATGTTTTCTGAATCTTATTTCCTATCATGCTTATATATGTAATAGAAAAATGTTTCAAGAGTTCTCTCTTTCAAAACAGAAGAATAAAGAATGCTAAAATTGCTCTTTTAAGTAATTAATCGAAGTAAAATACTAATTTTCGGACATTCAATTTTGAGAAAATGTTTCAGTTTAAAATAAAAATAACGAATTCAAAAAAATCTAATTTTTTTCTTTCTTTGTATTAATTTTTAAGTGAAATAAATACTTAGTGAAGATATATTTTACATTAAATCGTTCCATCATGATTTAAACCTAGAATGGTAAAATGCAATGGTAAATTTTTGTGATTAAAATTATTGATATTGTTATGAATTCCAGGGTTCTTTCGATTTGATAGTTGATGAAGAATCAGTCCTTTAATAACGAACGACAACTTTTATTAAACAAGAAGAACCGAATACACTGACAGTAAATATGCAGCCGAGACTAACACAAATAATACACAAAAGCACACTATAGCAAACAGTAGCCAACGAGTTAGTAATCGGTAGTAAAAACAACCACAGCACATAAAGCAGCGAGACTGAATTCAGCAGGAAGATTGAATCTACATAGCTACTCTCTACGATATCTCCAAAGCCTACAAATCTCCACTGTCTTATCATTTTGGCTGTATCCAACTGCCGGCACACTACTACACGACTAGCTACTCCACACACGACTCGATGCTGCTTCTACAATAAATTCCTAGATTTGGCACACAGCTCAATTCATCAAACGTTTGAACACTACACAACGTTTACGCTTCATTGGACTTATATAATTTGACTCGCTATGTGTTTCTTTTCACGTTTCTGTACATGACTGTTTTCAGCTTAGACTGCCTGCCTTTTATAGCTCCCAGAGCAGGGGAGAGAAGTTTCTGGAACAATCATGCGTATCTCGGTTCTTAATGGCTCTATCGCCAAAATTCTGGAAGATTCCAGTATTATCTATTTCGTTGCCAAAGTCGCAAAATTCGTCGCCAAAATGGTCACCACGCCCGGTGGTCACTGATTCGGCATCCGATCAGCATCCAACAGTGCTGATCGTAAAACGGTCTTTCCAGTGATTATATTAACCATGCTAGGAAGTGAAATTAATGATATGTGATTGTAATTGAATATTCTTTAAAATTTGTTAGGGTTTCAAGATGGACTTATTTCCCAGATTTAAAAAAAAAATAGAATGGAGGAATAGTGGTATTTCTGTCTGCTAAGTATCATCTAAAATCATTATGTTATGTTTTATGCAATTGAAAATAACATAGCTACTTTAAAAGGAAGTACTGTTAAAAAGAGGTAAATATCCTAGACATGGTGTATTATTTTTTATTTAAATAATTAATTTCTGCTTTTTAAATTTACGTATGAAAAAGTTTTGAATCGATTTGAAACTACCTGAGCTACAATCACTTACAAAGTGTGTATTGAACAAATATACATTCAGACAAGAAAGCGAGTTAATATTAAACTGCATCCAGTTCTGAGCTATATTCAAAATTTCCTATCTCTAGTTAATTGAGACGTTTGCTTAAAAACCGATTGCAAAATTTATACCTAACAGATAAACCAACCAACAGCATAAAAGCGAGTTAATAAAAACATGTTAAATGGCAAGTTCGTCTGAATGCTTTATTGTTTCCAAATGACAAGAGAAATAATCAGTCTCTGAAATGCTGGAATCTATCATACAAAACTTAACGTGATGAAGGGTTTCTAATTAATTTCTTTACTCATTTAAAATGAATGTTATCGAAATTAATATTCAAAATGAATGTTATTTTCGAAAGTATCTGAAGATTTATAACACAAACTTTAGTTTAATATTCCGAGATTGCACATTATATATTTTTTTTAAATACAGATCTACGACTCTTATTTCCTGGAAATTTTCTCAGTAGAATAATTTCACGTAGTAATTTTTAATGTACATTGCATTCCAGTAAACATACATAAATAAAGTTAACAGAACTTGCAGATACTAATTCACCAGTACATCTCTTTTGAAATATACTCTGGAGTATAATAATCAAAATGGGATCGCTATCCTAATGATCCTAATTAAACACGTATAGCCATCAACTGACCCATTACGTTTACATTATCGTCTTTAACTAAATGAAAATGAATTATATATATGACACTGAGCATCGATTCTCATTTAAAACTAGAAATATGAATGATATAAGCAAATATTTTTTATTCACCTATCTTGATATCTATTTAAAACCAGAAATTTTTTTTCCTTCTAAAATAGTCAGGGGAAAAATAAATGTTAAAATACTCAAAAAATAAATAAGTTATAAAGACAAAGTTTAATACGAAATCATCAATCAATGCATATGATAATAAATTGTTAAATAGAAGGGTTTTTAAATTATATCTTTATTTATGTATTACTAAAAAAGACGATATCTTTATTTGAAATAATTTCGGCTTTTAATTCATAATTGTAAATATTACGAAAATTTGAAGTATTTTTTTCCTATATTCATTGCCAATTATAAATAAAAAAAAATTCCGATCAAATCGATCAAAAGAAATCAATCTTTACAAACAGAAAACAGGTTTTTAAAAAATGTGTAATAATAATAAATAAAATGATTCATTTTTTAATGAACATTAAAAAGTTCTATTTAAACCAATTTTTACACATCCGCAGATAATAATTAAAAAGAGAAATGAAAAAATATATATAAATACCTGATTTTAATTATTCTCTAATTAAATTAATATATTATTTAAGCTTATCAATATATTGTTAATCAGTACATTGCTTTTAAACTTAATTAAATTACTAATTTTTTTTCCTCTCATATTTCCATTTCTTAGAGTTTTACCAATAGTCATGAACTGATGAAAACAGCTTGCTTGCTTAGTTTCCTTCTGAAAGCACAAAAAAAGAAAAATGTTTAATATTTTATAGAGATTATAATAACTGAGAAATAGATTTGTCTTATTACGAGATAATATCATTAACTGAAGCTTTTTTTCTTTCTTCTTTTGGTTAAAAAGCAATATAAGTTTCCATCACAAAACTCGGAACAAAAGTCAGTTTTGACCTAAAAAAAGATAAAAGAATCTGGCAAATTTTTATTTTTTTAATTTTAAGTGAAATTTGAATTGTAAATTATAGCTTATCAGTTTTAGCCATAGTAAAATATTAGTATAATTACAAACCCTAAAAAATGACAAACATTAAATAAAACTTATTCTTAACACTCTGCTTAATACTATCTTCAAAATGCCATCCGTCCTGATTGTTTTGAAAAAAGTGATTCAGAAGCTCTTAATGATGGGTATGAAAGAAAAATCTATTTCTATGCTTCTTCCGTTTTTGCATCCATATTTTTCACTTCATTTATTCGTTTAATATATTACTTCTTCTGTGTCATTTTACTTTATTTGTCATCTTTTTATTTTATTTCACAACACTGTTATTTTCCTTTACTTCATTTTCATATCCATTTTATTCTTAAATTTAATCTAGTTTTTTGGTTTTCTCTGTAAATTGGTATGGCGGTACGAACAGCACAATAATATTAATAATAATACTATTATAAATGATTCTATTAATTTTTTGAAACTATTTTACTTTTTGATTATAAATTTATTAGACCTTTTTTAACTACCTTAAATGAAAAATCTTTGAAATGGGTATGGATTAGGTATAAATTAATCCCTTCTTTAAATATTCTTTTTAAAATTTCGAAAAGGTGTGATTTTTTAAAAATTATCTTTCAAAAACTCATAAAATTCAATCTAAGTAGAGGTAAAAGATATGTTTAAATTTTCAAGCACAAAAAAATAAATAATAATAACTTACTTTTAGAAAGTGGCGGTCTAAGAGAACAGCCATTGTTACAACTGCATGCATTCTAACTAACTTCTAACTAATTCTAACTAACGCATTCTAACTAAACTTCTAGCTCTTGATATGATAAATTGAGTCAAAACTGGTGATCCGTAAAGTTGCAATTAATATCTATATGTTGCACCAAAAGCAGAGGGGTGCAATCGATTATGCATCCCTAGTAGTATCTGAAAGCCCTAATATCAACTCATCACTTCCTGGTTCGTTGATGATATCCAGAGCCGATCAAAACAGATGATGCCAGCTTGTATAAACCATTCCACTTATTCTCCAATCTATACATTTATATAAATTATGCCATAGACACAATACCCAAGATAATTCTTAGAAAATCATGGTTTTTTTGCAACAAAATTGTAGCTATTAGCCTCATAGCACAACAATATATGGCAGACCAAGATGCTGCTACCAACTTTATTTATTTGGAGATTTCAATAATAATTGCTGGTGTCTTATAATTAATATTATTAGAGTGAACAATTGGTATTCTTAAATAATTATGGGCTTTTGCAACAAAATTTTGGCATTTGGTCACATAGGACAACATTAGATGGCAGACAAAGATCCAGCTGCCAATTTTATTTAATCTGAAAATTTTAATAATAATCTCTGATATATTACAATTACTCTTATTAGAGTGAACAATTGTTATACATAGTTATTAAGTCTGATAAATGTAAGAATGATAATCAATGATATCATTTTCTTAAAAAATGAATTTAAATATTTATTATAAAGCCCTTATTTGAGCAAAAAAAATATTTTTTCAAACTATTTTTTAAAGAATTAAGCATTTTTTAAACCTAAATTAATAATTAATTAATCTAAACAATTTATTATCTTAAGTAATTTTATTTAAAAATGAACTAATAAAATAATTTTTATTACTTCTTCCAGTT
This sequence comes from Argiope aurantia, assembly GCA_026543865.1. Taxonomy (NCBI): domain Eukaryota; kingdom Metazoa; phylum Arthropoda; class Arachnida; order Araneae; family Araneidae; genus Argiope; species Argiope aurantia. The sequence goes on along the minus strand of JAPMOR010110627.1, from coordinate 29,199 downwards.
AGAACCAGATTCAATTGTTTTAAACTTGTAACAATTGAACTATTATATTTTATCGAGTCATGTTAAATTTACATTTGAAATTTGTTACATTGGAGATAAAATGCAACTTTCCTCAAATAAAACAAAAAAAATAATTAATCTAAACAATTTATAACCTATTTTATCAATTATATTTAAAAAAGAGTGAAATAATTTTTATTATTTTTTGAAGTTAGAACTAGATTAAATGTTTTCAAATTCTTAGCAACCAGGATTATTATATTTTAATAAGTTATTCTACTACAGAAAAATTGATTTATTTGGCTAGAAGTGCTACATTCTTCTAATGATGCAAGAAAAAACCTTTTTACTCTATGGTATATATAAATTGTAAGAAATCATATGCACTGAAGCAATAGCTGTATGCAAAGATTAAACGAAACATACTTAAAAATAAGTCATATATCTATACTTATATAAAGCTCAGTGTGTGTGTGTGTGTGTGTGTGTGTGTGTGTGTGTGTGTGTGTGTTGGCGATCTACAGGCCAGACCGTTTGACTTACAGCCACCAAATTTGGTACATGTATACCTTGGAGGTCGGGAATGTGCACCTGTGGTCCCTCTTTTGAATTTTTAATTAGAATTTAAATTATTAATTAAAAACTAACTTTTCCGCAGAAAAAATCTTTTCATTTTCCCCACCGCTAAATGAGTAAGGCTTCAGTTGTTGTTTTTTCCCACACTAATGAGGCTAGGGTAAAAAAATTTCGGCCGATTATTTCAAACGATTCTGTTTATTTTCTTATTTCTGATGCATTTAAAATTAAACATTGTTAATTAATGAATCTTTCAGATTCATTCTGAAGTACTTTTGAATTAAAATAAAACAGAATAAAGGAGATTAAAAATTTCTAATCTGCATAGCATTACCCCAACTGCAGTATAAAAATTCAAGCATTTGCGTTGCCGTAACTGGTGTTGAAAATTCACGCATGTTCATTCTGTTCTGATTCTTAACGGATTCAACGGATTTTCAACGGATTCGGACTTGATTTAAATTATTTTTAGGTTAGTTGTGTGCTTTTGCAATTAAATTTTATTTATGTTAGTTATATATATTTTTTGTATATGCTTATAGTTTTAAGTGCATCGTTTTTTAAGTAGTTTTTTTAAACCTGTTTTCGACCGATTATTTTAAACGATTCATTTTATTTTCTTAGTGTTTAATGCGTTTAAAATTAAACTATTAATTAATCGATCTGCTCATGATGAATCTGAGAAAGTTTTGTTGACAAATTCTTGAGATATTACATAAATTAAGTTATATATTCTATAGTCCCCATAAAGTTTAAACACTCAATGACTTTGTTTTCAGTAATCATATTATAATAAAATGTTTTGTTTTAGTAAAAAATATTATTATATTAATTGCATATTCATCCTTTCCACTTTAATTTAGAACATGAATTCTACGGGAGCTAACAGAAACTTAGTGAGATACATATTACGTTATGACTGAAGGCCTTTATAATATTATGAGTGAATTATATGACTATCAAAATTTGAAGTTTTAAAATATTTTGATGAAACATTTATGAAAGCAGGAATTACATAAAATACTTAATTATTAAAATTTTAACGAACATTAAAATTGGCGAACCGGCTGGTTGCCAAAGGCGGTTAGTTAAAAATTAGATATGTATGAAAGATATTAAAAATAGTTCTCAGATAATAAAACATTTTCAAACATCTAATGCATTGAATAAAGTAATTGGAATTAATTAATTCTACAAAACTAAGGAGGTGAACTTTTAATAAAAATAGTTGAAATTCTTCAAGACAATTTTAATATAGTTTTGCTACATATTCGTTACTTTACAAAGTTTATTTCAAATGTTTTCATTATATTGTTGCTAGACATTTAAAATATATGCTGTAATGCGCAATAACTCCTGTATATTTTTATATCATATTTATGATCCTCTTCAGCATTTTTACATATACAGACTATTAAAACTGATGTGAACTAGTGAATGCACGCATGGTGCTTCTAAATACGTAGAAAAAATTCTTAAGTGTAGTTCTACCATTTTTGTAATAGAACAGGAAGTTACAAATACAAAGAGCATTAATAACAATAACATTTTTGTCAGTGAATCACAATCTGATTAAATGATCTTTGTCTATAATTTGTTGTTAAATTATACATTTAAGAATGATATGAAAATTAATAATACTGTTCCCACATATACGGTTGTAGAGATAAGACATTTTTATTACTGTAACCTTATCTGCAATACCTTTTTATTGGAATTTAACGTTTAAAATGTTTTTCTCGTAGCATGGTTCTCGAAGCATGGAAAACCTTAGCACTAGGAAAGAAAAAGATCAAAGCAGCAAATCAAAGCCGAAAATTATCAAAAAGAAAAACTTTATTATAATTCACAAATCATCCAAATCCATGTGATATCCATGCAAATCATTCAAGTCACAAATTATCCATGAAATTTCCTAAACAGATAGAACTAATATATCAGAGGTGACATTGTAATTCCTTTTTATTTTAATCTTCATGTTTGGAACTTTAAATTCTATTGTAAAAATTATTTAAATGCATCGGAAAAATCATTTAAACTCCATGATTTTAAAAACACCTTCCATATTATTATCTCACCAAGGTACAGGGGATTTTCTAGAAAATTGTTATTTTAATGCAAATCAATTACAATAATATTTTTACTTTCAACAAACTGCTTCCAGTACGACATTACTAATATATAATTAGTATTGTAATATAACAGATTCCATACTACGTTAATGATAAAGTAATCATATTCTTAATTTTTATCGACTGCTCATCAAGCTTTTCTAGATCTTCTTTATTTTTCAAAATTATAAGGGGAAAACTGACTATTAAAATAATACTGGTCCACGCTCGTGTTTATAGAAATTATGCATATCTTTGCAAATATCTCAGCATAAAAAATACCCCTCGAAAATTTGTATACAGGGATATAAACATCTACTTTTGATTTTAAAAAAATACTGTAAAATTCCGAAGAAGAGAGATATTTTGAAACAGCGTCGGTATATAAAGATGTTTTCATTTAAAAACATCAAAAAAAAGTTTAAGCAAATGTTGAATGCTTTCCAACAAAAAATACTATCACAAAAGAGCTGGAAATTCAAAGAAAAATATATTATCAAGATTTCAATAGCCTCGTTCCACTAAAATAATACAAGAAAAGAAATGACTGTGTGCCTTGGTTTCAAAAGTATTTTTCAATATTTATGAACTTAAGATACAATGATACAAAGTGAACAAACTTGTTGTGTTGAATTGGCTTTGTAATGTCAAAAATGTGATTTTAAAGGCACGAAGGAGTTAAAAACAAACCTAAATATTTGTTTTTGGAATAAAATATTAACTTAGGAAAAAGTAAAAAATATTTGTTATCGCTTTTATATATAAATTTCAAACCATAATAAAAGAGGAATTATAAAAGAATTAAAAAGCAAAAAACAAAAACTCCTGAAACATTTTTGTCGAGAATTTGAAAAAATATCACAAGAGACTTTAATATGATTTTTTTTTTCGAATTAGCAAAAACAATTTGAAAAAATATTCTTTTGAAATAATTCCACGAGAGTACCAATACATGGAGCAAAAATTAATGGACAAATATAGAAGGAAAACTTGAAGTTGTTATTGTTTTATAACTCTGAAACGAGAATATAATCGCAATAATTTCGTATCATTTTTATACCATGCAATATGTTTTATCTTTGTGATTATTTATAAGGCATCCGAAAAGAATTGAGTTTTGCAATTGCAAAAATTTTTCTGTTCAATTTCTACTTTAATTTGTTATTAAGTTCGTCTTTTGGATTTACATACTGATAAATTTTAACTAACTACAGCATAAATTCCCTTAATTACAACATATAACTTGCCAACAAGTTTCTATTAAAAACTCTTAGCATTTTCATTTTATCAATAATTAGAAGAAAAAAAATTGCACGTAATCAATATGGATTTTAATCTATAGAGTATTCTTCGGTGATTTTAAATTATATTTTAAATCAAGTAGTAATTTTTCATATTTGAGTGCATAAATATTTTTCATATTAATGAAAATATATAAAATGTTATATCCGATATACATCATTAAAAGTTATTTAATATTTCAGTTAAATAAGGACATTATATATATATATATATATATATATATATATATATATATATATAGTAAAAATAAGAAGAGATCTTATCACATTTTTATATACTATAGCCTGATAGCTTGTATACATTTCTGTATACTATAATCACTATAGCCATAATCTCGCTACAACATCTGAATTATTTCTTTAGTGCTCCATAATTTATGCTTCTGAATAAGTCATCATTAATATAAACAATAATGTAACACGTGAAGTCATGCTTAACTTTTATTATCTAACAACTAAAAAAAATATTTTAGAGAACTCATTAATAAAGCTTAAGTGGAATTTGAAAACCACAATTTGAATTTATATTTTATCTCACCGAATTCCAAAACGTGTAATTCCTATCAACAAGTTTCAATTGAAGAATGTAATGGCCAATTAGAAGGTGAATTCAGAAAAATTAGTAATATGAGTGGATAAGTTCCAGGAATAAAAATTGCTCTCTTTTATGAAAGATTTTAAAAAATCAAATGGGTTCTGAATGTTTATCAGAAGATTGCATCTATTTGAAATGTAATAATGTTAATATTAGCTTAATAAAAACTAATATTACAGAGAAACACCAATTGTAATAAAAAAATTCTGACATAAAAATGCTTAACAGTTACAGTGCAGCTTGCATTATTTCTAAAGTATCTGACAGAAACAAAAAGTACTGAAACAATGTATATCTTGCCGCTTATCAACATTAAATGTATCATAGAAAAACTGATATTTCACTCAATTGTTGCTTTTAAATAAAATAGGAAAACTCTTTCTAGACAAACTTTCTTTGTAGGTTTTAGTCACGTATTACGAGGCCTGTTCAAAAAGTATCCGAGCTTTAATTATATAAAAAAAATACTCTTATTGAGTTTTAACAATCTTGTACTAACGTTCTCAAAAGTAACTCTCTAAGACTTTTAAAATTTTCACAAGTATTTCGGCCACTCTCAAATAAGGCTTTCAGAATGGCTTTAAAAATAAATATTATATAGTCCAAAAAAATTGAAATTTTTATTTTAGGGGTGCATTTAGTTTAAAAAGAGCCTAAAGAAATAGAATTATATTTGCATGGCTAAACCATACTGTTCGAAATATAAAAAAATGGGCCAGTGCTATATAATGAGAAAGCTTCTAATTTTCAGCTACACAGAGAGTCGGTCATTTGCATTTCATTATGAAACAAAGGTAATGCAAAATCTCTTAATATTGCTGTTTGGTTATGGTTAAGCGATGTATCTCTTAATATTGCTCTTTGGTTATGGTTAAGCGATGTGGGACCTACTTGTGGAAAGATATAATCAGCACAACTTAGGTATTATAGCGGATCATTCTTACTTGTATTTAGATTTTAAGGTTGTTGGATGCTTCCAATGTGCAAATATTCAGTTTCTTAGTCATTTTCCATAAATCCAGTCATTATGGATATGTATGGCATAGTTTAGCCAGGTTGGCTCCTGCGCCAAAAAAACCTCATAAACCATAAACCAATCCAACATTGTGGAGTCTGGCGATGATTCCTGGTTTATTGTTTGATTGAATAAACTTTGAATCGCCGCCAAGGGACACTGTGTCGGGCACCATCAAAAATATTCACTATACTGAGTGATAATGAAATACAGATGTTTCGACTCAATCATTATTAGATTCACACAGATTTCACTGACATTCTTTTAAAACTCAAATCTCTGTCAAAATTCAATTAATGAGTTCAATGCTGATATTCACCACGTCTGAACTATTTTACTTCAACAGGATCAGTCTTACCTGATCAATGATGACCAAATTTGTGAATATTATAATGCCTATCAGAAAATGTTTCCCTATCTATGGATATGCAACTGTTTCGAAGCCGTTGTAATAATCATTTATCTGCGTTACATCCAGGACTTGGTCTTCAAATATTCGTTAGAATGAAAGTTTTACGAATTGATAACACCGGGCATGCATGCAAAATTTAACGCAGAATAATTGTGCAATTTTGATCCATGAGTTTTCAAAAATGAATGTCCAATGACACTGGTTTACATTCTTGGAATTTTCATCTGTTTGCTAGAGACTGATAGTTACAACAATTATTGAAAAAAAATCATACATTCGCATTAAAGCCGCCTTCATACCTTCACCAGCCACAAGTTTCATTTTAATTTACTTATGCACAAGTCGTTCAAGTCGGAACTGTTTGAACAAATTTCCTAATAATTATATTTATTATTTTTATTCTATTTTTAGAATTTGTATTGCAAGTCGGGTTTCTTTTCAAGAGAAAATTTTTAAATTGAAAATCACTCATGGTTTTTTTTTCAATTACTATAAATCAATATTTCATTCTTTGATGATATAAAAAATTATTTTCTTCAAGTTTTGACCATTTCTCTTAAGTAAATCTTAATTTCTCTTGGTGTAGTTTCTTCCCGAGAATTGTATTCATTTTTTCTAATTCGTTTTTATTTTTATTTGGTAAGCTGCTTAGACTTCTCTACAGCTATGATGAATCATATTTCGGATTTCTCGAAACAATTTATCATCTAATCTCTACTTAAAAACATGCTTTTAAAGTTTCGAAAGCGGAGTAATTTATTAAATTATTGAATATTCATCATTCTTTAGCATATTTTCTAAGCACTGGTAACGAATTTAATTATTATTTTTGCAAGAAAACTGTAGTCTTGTTTAAAAAGGTGCATTCTTAGAATGCTAGAATTTGCATGTTCATTTTCCTGGAAAACACGAACATTGAAATAGAACATTCAAGCTTCTAATTTTCATTGTTATAGATGATAAAGTGAGTGAAATGGAAAAGTCGCAACATTGTAATTAATTGATTTACTAAATATCTGAGTGCCTCAACTTCTAGCACTTTCAAATAAATACTTCTCTGAATTTTAACAGAACCTAACCAAAATAGGTTATTTGAATTTAACGAAACAACACTCTTACTTCTAACTATTCAATACAATTGTATAGTTATAATTCCACTTTTTTATTAATTGATAACATTAGCCTTGCAAATTGCCATCAAACAAATATGAAAAATTTGAATTTGAAAGATTTTCTAACAGCCATTAAAAATTATTGGGTGACCGCAGATTAATATTTAAATTTCTTTTAGATTAGAAAACATATCGAGTTTGGGGCCGAACTAACAACATTTTCGGGAAGAAATCTTAAGTTATTTCATTTAAAACGAACTACAGCAGAAACACATATATTGCTGTTGGACGTTTATAGTGAACATGCCCCATCAAATGCAATTTCGAGACGGACCTCGTAATTTTGAACCGCGGTCAGTTGACAAGGACGACGACTGGGCTGGCATGCCCCTCTCCACACCACACCATATCAACGGAAGGACATTTGACCTGGATGAATTTAGCGTGCATGAAAGCTGCTTACACTACGCTTCTTCGGCGGAATCGGGTCACGAACCTGAAAGCACCTGTTCACCTTGTTCTGAAGCCAAGACTTTGCCACCAGGGCATCACTGCCCCGGCTATTTAAAGGCAAATGTTTTCAATACACATAACAAAAACAAAAAATTTAACGTTAAGGTTACATATTAAATATTATTGCTCTGGGATAATCTGTTTTTGAGTTACTGCGTTTGTAGACAGATATAATTAAAAAATGTTTTTCTTAGTGTTGGCGATATCTAAAACTTTAAGCCTCGTCAAAATCTCGAAATCGAATTCTCTGAATAATTTAACATTTTCTCTTTATACATTTTGTATGCAAGAAAGTAAAATTCTTTATGTTGTAATTCTTATGTAAAGTAAAATTCTTATGTACTTTTGTAAAAAAAAAAAATTAATTTATCATGAGATATCAGATAAGTCTTAGAGAATCATTAGCTGCAATTCCTGGAAAATTTTAGCGAAAAGTACCTAATGGAACTTCTTTCGAATATTATTTAATTCCCTTCCAAGCCTAGGCAAAATTTCTCACAAACTCCTACTTTTTTTCTACCCTTACTTTTTAAAAATCACTGTGTATTTTTGAAAAGAATTTTCGAATATTTATTTTGTTTTAATTCGTTTTTATGATCTCAACAAGTAGTCTTGATCAGGATTTTCAAATATTTATTCTGCTCTGCTTTAATTTATTTTTATGATCTTAATACTAAAGAAAATAGATATTATGGCAGTAATATGATTCCTAGAAACTTCTTTCGAAAGTAGCATAGATACTGTTTGTCATAAAGTTTCTCCCAAAATTAATAAATAATTTCCAAAATTATTGCATGAAAAAAAAACCCTCAAAAATTTCCTGATTTCACTTTTTCCAAAATTTTATGAACATTCGAAAATATCAATAATAGTTGACCAAAACTGATACATTTTCTAAATGGATATGTCCCTGTGGGGGTGGCAGATTGTAATTGAGGATGAGAAGCTTTCGATATGTAGTTAGTTCTCGCTACCCTTAAGGGTAGACGGTGAGGGTGCCTCCATTGATGACGGGACGCACTTCCTTAGGGAAGGGTTGTGCTGTGACCGGTGATGTGCTTAGAACTCAACTACAATTACCCCCAGAGTTGCTGTCGCGGTGGTCCGGTCATTCAAGTTCTTCCGTGTGCCTTCGGGAGGGTCGTACTATTCAGTCTATGGTTTCTAAATGAATATTCAATTCCTTTCATAGTGTGATGAAACTAATCTAAAAGAAATTGTTTGAAATAACTTTTTCACTGACATGTTTTTATTCCCCATTTTATGCTCATTAAACACATTTCGTTTTAGGTAAAATTAGCATAGCAATTTCCTTAATGCAACTAAATATTTGTCATGCATTTATAATGTTTCTGCCCTGAGCAATTAGTTTCATAGTAAGGAAGAAAGTTTTACAAATAGCTTTAATGAATATTGGATTAGTGACCTATGACCTTAAGGGAAAACTGGGCGACCATTTAGTTACTTGCTGACTTTGGCAATAAAAATGGAGGGCACAGAATATTCGAGAATCTTGAAAATAACTCTTATAAGGTTCAAATTCCAACATTTTTTCCAGAACTTTATGCCTTATCGCGGGACCTTTAAAGGTAGAGCCACGCTGGTGAAAGAATTTAGTTGAACTAAAGAGTAACTGACCAAAATGTTTCCAGCGAATTCTGTTTGATCGCTTTGTGCTCTTGCAATTGTTTATTACCTATTTATTGCTTTTGTTCCGTGCTATTTGCTACAAATAATATTTTGTGTACGTTTTGATCATATTTTATTTACGATGTATTGTGTTTTCAAGTAGAATTAGGTATCATTAATTGTTATTGAATCTATTCACCTCGCACATACTACGAATTACTTTAATTTTCCATAATAAAATAACGCTACATGCGCATGTATTATAAGGACATATTTCTAACTTTCTGTTGAAAGTAAAAATTATTTAGAGGAACACATAAATATTCTACAATTTGGTACTTTATTTCTTCATCAACTGTCTCTATATCTTGCAATGAATAATATCTTGAAAAAAAATCTTAAAGTGTTTTGCTACGAATTGAAAGCCATTGTCCTAGAATAAATTTTTAATACAACGCCGCCTTTTGCTGAACAGCCGGTCCGGCGGGAATATTCGCTGTATCTACTTTCAATCAATTTTCTTATGCATAATTGATGTTCATGCGTGATTAGAAAAATATTTTTATTAGTCTAATTGTGAAAGATATTAAAGCCGTATTATTTTAATAGCCTCACCCATCCTTTTTATAGTCTAAATAAATCATTTAAAAGGAGCTTAGTACCACAATATCAAAGAGATTTTTCAAACTGTTCGATTCATTTCCCTTATATTTTTTTAGTATTGTAGTTCCAAATTCTTATTTATGTCATAAATTTCCCAGACATTAAGTAGAATGACTTTCAAACCATTCAACAACAGAATAATGTCATACGATTAAAAGAATGATGAGGAAATTTTTTTAAACTTTATTTTATCGTTGAAACATAGAATAGAAAATTAATCAAAAATATCATCTTAAAAATCTCCAAAATTCGTTAAATTATCTTATCGTTATTATTATCTAACATATAAAAATGAATTTATGTTTGTTCGTACCTTATGCGCTGCCATACCGTTCAACCGATTGCGGTGAAACTTTGCCAACTTATTGCTTGCACTTATTGCGAAGATTTTGTTTTAAAATTGACAATTGAACAAAGAGAAACAGTAAACAGAACATGTAATTCGGAGTTAATCGCACATATATCAAACAAAATAAAATGATTATGATTGATGTCAATCAGTGTGAATGAAATGAAATCGAAAATACTTAGTGCAAGCCCTAATTATTTTTCTCATTAATGAATAGTCATCTACACAGGATGTTGCCAGCTATTTCAAACTTCAAATGATACTTCCAAAATTATTTCTTCTTCTGCAACAACGCGCCATGTGCCAGCTAGTAAATCAATGAAAGGATTCTAAATCATTAAAAGGATTATTTGTTTATATTAAAATTTTGCAGAAATAAATTTGATCCAATAATATTTTCAAAAAGAAGGTGGGAGATAAAAAAAACCAAAAACTTGTTTGGTTTTTAATTAATTAAAATTTTAATATAAAATTTTGAAAATATTCTGATAGCATATTTTTATCATTCAAATGTTCTTTGACGAATTTGGTATCTCTAACTCAAACAGTTTTTCTTGCAGAGCACCAACATACATAAAAACAGATTTTCTTTTATTAATAGAAAAATACAGAAAAAAATATGCATGGGAAAAGTATACAATGAATGGATATATACTTGAGCCCCAAGTCAAGAGATCAAGTTCATGGTTGAGTGTCAGCACGCTTCATTGAATCACGTTCAGTTTGGACTTAAGTAGAACTCCCCTGTCCCTTCTAAAAGCTTCTAACTCTATATGAAATCTTTCTTCCTTTCTTCCACCAAAAGCTACAGATCTTCAGATGCTACCACGGATTCATTGTACAGCAAGATGAGTGAATCACCAAAAAATTGCCTCCTGTCACACTTTAGCATCGAGATATCACGCGATGATGATGTGCATGTGTTACAATTTGATTAGAAAGATGTTCCTTCAAAACGCAGATTTCGATCGAATAATACAATAATATAACTTATATAAAAAAAATATTATAAATTATTTTCTAAGAATATTTCCAAAATTTTCATTAATATTAAGTGGAATTACCATTTCCGGATTTCAATGATTTTATTTAGATTTTAAAAAGTTCATTCTTTATACAGAATAAAATATTCTAAATTTGAATCTAATAACATTAAATGAGATATTCTAATTGCAATAATATTTTAATTTTAGAAAATTGAAATACCCTATTCCTGTAAAGACTCTAAATATAGCACTCATGTTTTGTTCCGAGAAATATACTTAAAGAAAATTACTTTGAATAACATACCTTAAATACATAACAAAAAGTATTTCTAGATATTTGTAGTTACATTCTGGAATATTTAAATGGCAGAATAGTCTCTCGAAACATTAATTCCATTTAACAAGAATTGTGTTTTATATTTACTGCAGGAAATTACTTCTGGGAATTAGCTATAATCTAACAAATGTCATGGGAATCATTTTAACATTTTAATGAACTGCAACGCGTACGACTAACTAGAAATTTTAACAAAATATTGAAATTTAATTAATTATTTATAGTTAGTTCCTTTGAATCGTAATTTTATCAAATATTGCATAAAGAAAATGAATTTAAAACAATTTAAATTATTATAAAATTATTTAATAGAAAAAAGATTATTTGAAAGGATAATTTCCAAAGAATGTCTTCTATTACAGAAATTATAGAACACATGTTACATAGATATAATTATAATTAAAGTAAATATTTTCGCTGATGAATGAAGTTATTTACTGTTTGTCATATTAATGCATATTTGCAAAGTTTCACATTCCATTTTTATTTTTAATATTAATTTAAAATTTATTTCCAGAACATTCCCCAAATGGCAGCACTTTCAAAGTGTTTAAATTTCTTCTCTTTTTCGTTTGCATGAAATTCTTTACTTTTTTGTTGGGGCTGACTTTCAGTTCTCTCTCTCTCTCTCTCTCTCTCTCTCTCTCTCT
>JAPMOR010110627.1:0-16550 GCA_026543865.1 Argiope aurantia | reverse complement strand
CAAATTTTTACTTGTCAAATGCAAATTAAATCTTTTCATTTTAAATTCAATACTTCAGTTTAACCTATTTTAGCCGTACTTTTCTGAGATGAGATAAAAAAGAGAGCTTATTTTGTGTGAAAATTGAAGGCAAAACTGATTTCTCATAATTGGAATTTCAATTCGAAATTTTTGAATTAATTATAATTTTTCATAGAATTTAAATCATTTCTAAGATTGTTTCTGTAAAAGTAGAAGATCTGGTATTTTTAGTCATTCATCTTATTCTAATCTCAATCCATTCATAAGAGAACATGAAAAAATAATAAGTAAATTTAAGTAAATTTAAATTTTCTAGTTTAATATCAAATGAATAGATTCTTTTGAATGCAAATTTACATTAAAATTGACCGAGTTATATACATAACAATTGATAAATTGAACTACTAAACTTACTACCGATGAGATAGCGTTCATAACTTAATATAATTTTTGTGACATCGACAGACATTCTTTTGGTTTTTTCTGATATTTCAGCAGAACTTTTAAATATTAATGAACACGTTCTATCTCAAATCATTGTTTGTCTTTCATTTTTTTCTGTCTATATTTTATATGTTCAATGAAGATAGTTCAAAAGAGTGAGATTTAAAACTTTTCCATGAAGATCAGTAAATTATTCATATCAAATGCAGTTGGTTTAAGAAAATGCAAATTTTTATCTTGATTTTAAGGAATGAGATATATTTTTAAAATGCATTTTTCCTGGGATAAGAGGAATGTTAATTCTCATTTGGAATATTTTAATTTTTTCTGGTGTTATTAAGAAAACATATGCAGTGTTCATTAAAAACTAAATGAACGGAGTTTTTTTTTTTTGGTGGGGGGGTCTTTTAAACTCTCTATCTGTTATATTAACTGCCAGCCTTTCATAAATACTGCGTAATCCATTTCAAACATTATTTGATATACTTGGACAATTTATTATGAAAGTGGTGCAAGTCCATGTTTCTTTTATTTCAAAAAAGTTAATAGCTAGCATATTAATCAATTGGAAAGTAGAAATAAATTGTCTAGCCTTGTAATTTTTCTATTAATTCATCAATATGCAATTTCATTACATAAATGTCTTTTAGGCAAATTAAAACAATTAATGGTCAATGAATGATCTTAATTATTTTCGTAATTAGTCAGTTCTAAAAATCATTTAATTTCAATCATGAAAAATTAATTTTCTCCTGAAATATATTTTGTACTAATCAAATTTCCTTTAAAAATAAAAACCAAAATTAAAATAAGATAGTATTTTATTTTATTTTTATTTTGAACGTTAATTATATTTATATAGTGATAAATAACATAAGATAATATTATTATTTTTTGTTTCAATTTTTGGCAAAATGATATTGATTTATAATCTCTTCTTGCCTGTATTATTATATGAGATTATTATGAAATAAACCCATTTTTGGAGGAAAATAAAATATGTAAGGTTATCTTCACCATATGAATTAAATACAAATGTAACTTCAAGACCCCACTCTCTGTTAGTTATAAAAATTGAACTTACGCCATTCTTATAATCATTTGCAAAGCAGTTTATTTTATTGATTAATTTTAAATTGTGCAAGGAATGCTATTTTTAGAAACATCAAATATTAACTGCTTACATATAAAAATTTACACAAAATCAATCATGAAATGAGATGATATGTCATTTTTAAAATATGAATTTTAGCCATTTTTAAAATAAACAGTTCATATATTATATTCTATTTTCTTCCTAATGGAGTTAATTCGTCCCATGAATTGTACAAACCAGTGATTAAAGCCAATCTATTCCGCAATATTTATTTAAATTTAACACCCATTAGGTTTTTTGAAACAGAATTTGTTTAGTTCAATTAGACGGATTAAATCGGATTTTTTGAAACTATTCGAGGATTATTTTGTGTCTGATGTGGTAACTCTTTATACATTTTTACAAAAGCCTTTAAATTCCAAAGCACAGTAACGAATAATGTTTATACTCGTTATTATTGTTACGCAATGTTCGACAGATTCATGTATATGACAGATATTTCTAGAATATAAGACGTAATACTTCTATGCTAAAATTCCAAATCCGTTACAACGTCATTGAAACTTCACAATAAAAGAAGAATAACCGTTATTCGTATTTTATTCTTTTTTTCTAAATAAAGAACCAAAATTAACAAGAAACCAGCAATATCAAGTGAGTTCAAATTTTAGAGAAGGAAATTCAAAATTATGCATATGGCAAAAGTGTCCTTTATTTGCTTTTTCTGGTTGTACTGAACAAAGTAAATGTTTTTTTGCAAAAAAGTGAAATTCCGTAATGTTTAAATATTCTTTTATAGATTAATTCTTTTTTAGATTAAGAATATATCAGTTCTTATTTATTCTTAATCTAATTTATTCATATTATTGAACCAACTTTAAAGGACGATAATTTTCTAATATTAAATTTTTATGTTCTCAAATTCAGCTCTTAATCTTTATTTCAGAAATTGCCTAAACTAAAAATAAGGATTTATACTAAGTTAAATAAGAAATGCAGATAAATTGTAACATATTCATCTTAAATAGAGATTTGTTTTCTATTGCAAGAAACTAAATTTCAATTACGAATAAAACCTCAAACGAGTTGAAATCTTTTAAGAAAAAGGTTTAAAGTTTAAATTAAATAAAGAACGCCCACTCAAATTTTTATAACGAAAATTTACAAATTCCTAGCGACGCATTTCATGAAAATTGAATTTTGTGCATTTCAGAATTCGGAGATAAAAGGTAATATTTCGAATTTCTCAGATAAAAACTCCAAATTCCTATGAAAAGATATGTTTCGTCGCCTGTTTTTAGTTTCAAATATATGAAAAGTTTGGAATCATAAGAAAGATACAAAAGAAGTTTGCTTTCCTTTATTGGAACTATTTCCTTTATTGGAATTATATTTAGCTGTTAGTTTAACAAAAATATTTCAAAATCTAAAAAGAAAAATTCCTTTTTGGAAACGTTTATTCCTTTATTGTTGTGTATAAACATAATGTTATTTCAGTTAAAGTTTATAATAAATATATGACCTATATAGATAGGTAATACAAAAAGTATAATAACATTTTATTATTAAAAATATTTTTTTTTTGTTTTTGAAAATCCATGTTTTGCTTTGATACCAAAAAAATTTATAAATAAAATTTTAAATATTTTTTTCTTTCATAATGCAACAAACTTCCATAATGCTCTTTTCAAAAGTTTTGATATTATGATATTTTTTCCTTTTGTGTTTATCTTTTTACTCCAATATTTTTCGACCCAAGTGATTATCAAAACTGCATAATGCATAACAAAAAGTTTAAAAATTTAGAAGAAAGTTAGGAAAAACTTTGATCTTTAAATAGTATATAGTTTTGCCAAAAGTCTGCAAAAGTGCTATCATTATTTCTTATTGCCCATAAAACTTATATTCCCTTCTTCAAAATAAATATCTTATTTTTCCTTTACAAACATGAGGCATCTTTGAAGGAATCAGACCTCGAAATTGAAACTTTTGGCTTTTTTTTTAACTTCTTGGAATCCGGGACAGTGTATCGAGAGAAGAAAGGAGGAATTAAAGGATGTATAAGTCACCAAGATTTCAATCTTAGGAGATACCATAGAAACGAAACTCTAGCTTGTTCATCTCAAATTTTAATGCCAAAGATGACGAAAACACTACAAAATAGTATTGTTACAAATCTTTAATAAATAATGTGTTTCATAAATGTCAATGCCTTAGCTGAAATGAGGTATTTATAGATATTCTTTATGTATGTTGTATGAAAGCCACGATAAGGACCCTAGATTTCGGTTACGAAATCAGCAAGTTGGCGATTGATTTTGCGACTTTGGCTGTAAAAATGAAAGCTCTGAAAATTTCTAGAATTATGGTGATCTCACTATTTGAAAGCGAGTTTTTTGGTGTTCTTTCTAAAAAATTTCATATTCTGTTGATGAAAACATAAAGTGATCATGATATCCTCACAAGGCGAATGGGTTCTTTCTTTGAACTGTTGATTTTGAAGTGAGCTCTCTATATGTTTTCTATAAACTGATAATGTGCATTTTTAGAAGAGCCTTCAAAGATTACCATGTGATAGAACTGTTAACCCCTCACGCCATAAAGGATGGATTGCTAATTCAAGATATATTTTGACATCAATTCGAATGGCTTTTTTCAAACATGGGGCACGATTGTGAGAAAGCATGAAAATTTTAATCTTAAAACTGTAAAATAAGAAAATAAAACTAAATGTTTTGAATGAAAAAAGAGGAGACGTGTCAAGAGTTTAATGTCAAATATAAAATTTTATCTCTGCATTTGAATAGGTTTAAACAGTCTGAAAAAGTGAAATGTAATGCATGGTATGAATTTCAATACAGCAATACGAATTATTTTCTAAAGAAATAATTGTACTTAGAATAATATGCAAGCATATCAGCAAGATCAACTATAGATTGATGGAAAAAACAATTCAGAATCTGTTTAATAACTTTGCTGTGAATAATAATATATTTCGAATTTCTAAATATTATTAAGAGGAAAAAATCTAACTGGAAATAGAAATCTGAGTGGAGAAATGAAAAAGAATATAGTTGAGACTATGTTTGAAAATGAAGAAAAATTTTTGGAAATGCCAAGGATACCAGTTTACCAATGTTGGAATCTCTAAAAACTTCGAAGACGTTCTTTAGATATTATGAGGCTCTATTCTTCCTCATCGTATGTAGAATTAGAATGAATCAGAACTAATGGAATACAGAAAGAATTACTATCCAAAGCACAAGAAAGTATATTCATGGTTCAAGACGATCTTGTACTATGGGTCATTTTGAATATAATTATATATTTTTTCTTTTTTTAAACCATTATTTTTTATCTTCCCTTACTGTTTGTTGGTTGTAAAATTTAAATTAATCTCACATGAAGTAGGATACCTACAGCTAAAGCATTAAATTGTTAATTTTAAAAAAATAAATAATTAAAAATTAAAGCTAAATTAAAGTTAATTTAATCAAATTAATTAAAGTTAATATAATTAAATTAATTAAGGTTAAAATTTAAAATATTAAATTGTTGATTGTTAATCATATAATATAAAAAATTATCTGAGTTACAACAATTTCCTCTGGCCAAGATAAACTCGTGCATTTCAACTGATGCCAATCAACTAAGCATTTATTGATTTTATCATGTCACCGTGTGACTATACAGCTGAAGTATCTCTTAATTTAAGCTAAGTAAATGAATGAAAAATACTTTTATAAGTAGCATTTGAAACGAATTCCATTTCTAATGAAGTTGTCACAATTGCAAATTATAAATGAGACAGTTTTCCGAATAAAGTCATTAAAATGCTTCGTATTATGAGAAATTCTCCCACATGCCTGACTTGATAATACCTTTCACTTTATAATTGCAAGTTTCATTTAGGCTCTAACGATGTGAAGAATAAATTGTGCTCAAGTCGTTAATTCAACAATGAACAATACGGACTATAGCATAGGTACGAAGGATGCATTTATTATGGCATAGAATGATGCTGTGAATATATTTTTATATGCCTCAATGCAATTAGTATTGGAAAAGGAATGGACGTTTCTAACCGTGCCATTTAAAAGCTTTTATGGGTGATAAAGCAAATATATGACCTTTTTTTTTGTCTTTTTTTTCGCTTGATTTGAACTTAACATTTTTATTTTCAAACGAATGCTGGCACTGGTGAGAATTTCTGTGATAGTAATTAAACTATTTTTGTACTTATATCGCCATTTCTCCATCCAATAAATTGATTTGATTTCCAATATATTTTCATAAACTAAAATTGGGTACTTTAAATCCATTTAACTAGAATAAACTCCAGTCATTTGTGTCAAACCTAAAAGAAGCAACATTTCAATTATACCATAAAATTCGACTCTCTTCAATATTAAAGTTATGTTTATTAGTATCGTTTTCCAACGAATGTATTGCAATATTGCAACGTTACATGAAAACGCAAATATCGCATATAAATAGTAATTAAAAGCAAACCATGATTCTTTTCAATGAAATATAAAAACTTTTCCCCTGCTGAAAGATTGGTCTACCCAATACTTAAATATTTTCCCAAAAATATTTCATCTTTGAATCATATTCGTAGATTTAATCGTTAAGATTAAGTAGGATTTCAAATTACAGAAATAAAATTTTTATTAGACTTATTCTTTTGGTATTTACAGTAGAACCAAATGCAACTTCATCTGGCTTATTTTCTGTCCTAAACAGCTTCTAGTAAATAAAATACCTTCCCATTTTTTAATTTCTATTATTCTATTTTATATATAAGACATCCACTCAAATCGTGGTCCAATAACAAATGATCGATAGAAATACTTGTATAGACGGACAAATGGGAAAATGTTCAAAGTGAACTATATTGTTTTATATTTTATTATATATTTTAACACAACATAAATTGCATTTTATATTTTATTTCAATTAATATGTGCATTTCTGGAAAAATTACAAAATTTTAGTTTTTACACAGTCTATATGTTTTATTCTCAAATTTAATTAAATATGCTTGCTACATTAACATTTTAAACAAAGCAATTTTATTCATCTGTGATCAAATAGAGTCGGATTAGGAAACCTCGAATAGTACTTGTTTCAGTGAAATTTAAGTTGTTATAATCGTACTTCGAGAACGTTTAGCCTTGATATTTTCCACATGGCTGTTGATTTCCCCTAAAATAATTAAATTGAGACTTCATAATGGTCAGTTTTAGATAAGCTGTTCTTACATCCTATTCATCTTCACAGATCCACTTTCATCAAACTGGAAAAGGTAATAACAAAAGGAATAAAAAATTATTTTCCTTTTAATTTCGAAAAGCACACCCTTCTTCCTTCCCTTCTGGCTTGTGGATAGGAAATTTTTTATTTAATTTTTTATTGCCATTTATAAAAATGATTGCAATTTATTTTTATTCACTTTTTTATGTACCACAGCTACCAAATTTTCCAAATATATTTGATATGGATAAAAAAATCATTATTTTAATAATTTTCATAATTAAATCATTGATTAATTCATAAGTTTAATTCAATTTTTATTTCAAATAAATGGCGCCATCAAATAATGAATTAAAAAATTATTTTCAGTATTCCAAAAGAATTATAATATTAATTTCATAAAACTTAAAAGATAATAAAGATAGGAAATATTTCAATTATTTTCCACTTATTGATAAATTAAGGAAAGTATTCTTTTAAAGACTGCTTATAATTTCTACTAAACTAGTCAAAGCAGACTAAATTATAAATTTTAAAAAATAATTAATTCAAAAGACTTTTTTATCTTTAATTTTAATTAATTTTTCAAAAAAATTTAAGAATCCTATATTTATTAAAAAATTAAAGCAGTTTATGTGAGTTTTCAACCTCAACATATTCATAATCGATGCAAAGTAATTTCTAATGCAATTAAGTAGGTTCACCTTTCATCAGTTTATATTAAAAGACTTAATTCAATAGTATTAATGACTTTATTAATTTTTAATGCCATTAACATTTCAAGAAATAAAATTTGGATGTTTAAAAACAGATGAAGTATATAATAAAATTAATTAACTATTATAAACAGAAACTAAATAACACCAAATATTCAAGCAAGTCGAGTTGCTACTTGCACTGAAAATATGACATAATAAAATAAATTGCTTTTTGCCTCTTTTATAAGTAGATAATTATTAGCATATGAAAAAAAGAAACAGTGTGTTTCATTTCTGTCTATAACTAAACTCAATTAGTATGCAAATGCAAATATTATTTCTAGAATTTGTTCATTAGTCTCGGTTTATTATTCCTTAATAGATCTTCTCAAGTATTGATTTGTTTGATTTGCATAATTATTACTATTAACAATTCCTTTGCCAATTATCCATTAAGCAGTACTAATTAGGTTTCCCTGTGATTTATTTATGTATGCAATATGAAAAACAGCTTAAATTTTTCGGAATTCCAAGGCAAAAGGAAGAAAAATAAATGTACTTTGTTTAATTTATTTAAAGAACACAGGTATTTGCAAGGTTATTGAAGATTTTACTTTCGCGTATACAGAGTAAGGAAGGAGAAAATATTTTAAATGTCAACAGATTTGATGTTCAGGTTTTGTTGCATCAATTTTTTCTCCTCTCATATTTTTTGGAACTATCTAGCAATGCGATAACTCAAAAACAAAACAAACTAAAAGGACGAAATTTCATTAATAATTTAAATAACTCATTTCTTCATATTTGGGGATTAATGCCCCATTTTGAAAAAAAAAACATTAGTAATTGATTTTGGAATTAAATAATCGAAAATGATTTGTCGATTATCTTCAAATGACAAGTCTAAATACA
The DNA here is from genome assembly GCA_026543865.1 of Argiope aurantia. Lineage (NCBI taxonomy): Eukaryota > Metazoa > Arthropoda > Arachnida > Araneae > Araneidae > Argiope > Argiope aurantia. The sequence goes on along the minus strand of JAPMOR010110627.1, from coordinate 8,123 downwards.
AAGCACTAAACTTTATGAAATTAAAAATCTAAAGATTTATAAAAATAAATATTCTGTAAGCGAATGAAAATAGAGACATCGTTTTTATAAAAGCATGAAAAGAAGGTGGATTTCTTTTTCAGTGGAAACAAAATATATTATTTACATTCATTAAGACTTAAATCAGTTGATGACACTAACTCCTGGAATGATGCTTAATATATGCAAAAATAATTAGTGCTGTAATGACATTATACATTCAGAAGCACAACTTTCATACGAGAAACAAGAATATACTGTATATTATGTTATACCATTAGGTGTTGCTTATTTGGATAGAAAAATTTTTGTTTTCTGTCTATTGAGCTACTGAATCGAAGACAACATATTTAGCATTTATAAGTCTTTACTCCATTCTGTATCTTATTCCTTAGCTCATTTCTCAAACAAATTCAGAGTCATCTAGTGGTTTCATTTGTAAATACGCAACATACAAATTCTGGTTCCAGAACAACAACAACAAAAATGAAAGAAAATAAATCATTTACTTTTCCGTTCTGCCTATGCAAGAAATAATTTTTCCACTTTGATTTGTAAATTATATAAGCTGCGAACTACATTCGAAAAGGAATCTAAACGAAATCTAATATAAATAATATCGTACAACAGCATACAGTGGCTCCCAAAAGTGTTCGTACACCAACAAGAATCAATTAAAAACCTCATTATTTACCATTATATATTCTTATTTTTACATGAAAATTTTTTCATAGCAAATTTTTACAGTTCTTAGTAAAGCAGTGAAGAAAAAATTTTAATTACGATTCAAATTATTTTTTTAAAAATGACAATAAATAAAATTGCACAAAAATAGGACACAAAAGTGATCATACACTTTAAAAAAACATCTCTAAATATGAAATTTTCTAAATTTTTATAAATGTTTAGTATTTAGTAGGATATCCTTTATTCTTTATAACAGATTTTAAACGTTCGGGCATAGATTTAACTAAAAAGTCGGTTACTTCTGCACCGATCTTGTTCCATTCTTCGATCATTACTGCTTTCAGTTGAATTTTCGATTTAATGTCGTGACTTCTTATTCACACATCTAATTCTTTCCAAATATATTCTATAGGGTTTAAATGCGGTGATTTAGCTGGTGTTTTCAGTTTTGTTCAGTTTTATTAAGAACTATTAAAAGATGCTAATTAAAAAAACCAACTAATAAAATGCTTTATTAAGAAGTATAGAACACAATTTTTGCAAATTTCTTTAGTGTACGAACATTTTTGGGAGCCACTGTATATACTTATTGTTAGAACAAAGCATAAAGTCCTTAGTTTATTCATTCTTATTGAAAAATTTTATTTTCTAAATTACGCATTCTTTAAAATTATCAAAAGAGATAAAACATTATTTGTTAAGAGTATTCTTTATTAGAATTTTTTTTTTCATAATTTCGAGCTAAAAATTTTGTTACATTAAAATTCAGATCTTCAATTTTCTATGACAATTAAATCAAAATTTTATTTCTGAAAATTACAGTTTTTTATGAATTATATTTTTACAGATTGTGGAGCTTTGAATTTTATTTTTAAATTTGAAAAGTTATAATTTTTACTATTATATTAAATTTTATAACTAAGAAAATTAAATATCTGATTGAATGTGGCATGTCACTCATTTTCTATAACATCAAACTTTCAGATGTGTCTTTTGATACATTTTTTTGTTTATAATTTAGTTTGTGAATTCATAATTGAATGCTTTTTGTACAACACAATTGTAATTGAATTTTTAGTACGATACAATTAATAATTGAATGTTTTTTGTAAATTATTGCCTTTTTTCAATTTTAAAATTCGAAAGAGTTTATTTGATCATCCCATTTTCTAAAATTAACTTTTATTCCAGAAGTAATATTTAAGAAAATAATTTCTATAGGCTTTTTAATACAGTTTTGAAAATGTTTTAATTAAAACCGAATATAAGTTTTTACAACATGGAATTCAAACCTCTAATCATGAGAGTTTTGAATTACATAAGAGAGAATAATAAAGAGTTATATAAATAATTTGCAGTTTTTATTGAATGTTTGCATTTGGAGATATATATTTTTTTAATTTCTTCAAATATAATCGGAATGTATTAATTTAACGATGATATTACGTCTGAAGGTGCATGGTAGATAGTTTTTAAAAGAATTTAACAAATATAAAATAAAATAAATATAAAAATTCTATCAAAATAATATCAGATAAGTTAAAATTAGCTAAAAAATCTATCTTTTTAATTTTTAAAAATTAATTAGTAAGTAATTAGTACTTAGTACTTAATTTTTAAAAATTAATAAGTCATTAAAAAATTTAAAAAAATCTTAATATTTGCTAAAAATTTCTATTTGTAGACAAAAAATGTTGATATCCTCCATGGCTTAACAAAGTTTGTAGTTGAAATCCGTCATCGCGTTATGTTGCAATTATAAGCAAAGAGATTAATGATTTCTAGTTTTATAATGACTCATTTGGTTAATCATAGCACAAAAAGACTTTTTCATCCATAGTTAAACTCAGTTTCAAGATAATGCAGATCAGATATATCAGTAGAAATGGGTTTCAAGATAATGCGATCTGAAATTTATTTTCCGGCTTTTATGTTAAATGAGCTGTAAAAATACACATCAGTCAGTGATTGATAAAACCCACGCATAATAAACCAAAACAGTGGAATTTATCGATCTCAAGTTCGTAGAAGTCTAGTAAAGCACTTTGATGGGATTTTGGGGATTAAAATACAGCAGATTTATAAATAATTTATTTCACTAAAATGCCTCTTCGATAATGATTATTTCCTATGATTTCATTCAACAAAAAAAATCTAAATTACGCTGGTGTTTTTTTTTTCTTTTTTCTAAAGGGTCATTTATCTAATGAATCGTATAATAATAAAGAAATAGAATACCAAATAAAATATTGTGAATACTGTCTGTTGATTCAAGTAAATAGATTTTTTTTTAAATTTCAAATATTTTGTTAAAATCAGTTAATTTTGATCGTTTTGCCTAAGGCATTTATTATTGCTTTTGCTATTGAAGTATCTTTCAAGTGAATGCGTGAACATATATAAAGTAAGACAAAATCTAAACATGACGCTCTCACACATTCATAAACATGTATATCATTAAATATGTAATGTCATTTAAATGCAAGCAAAAAAAATTAATTATATGCTCAATAAACTTTTTCAGTGGTAGGGGATTGCCGACTCGAACAAATATGGAATTATGTTGGAGGCTTGATTTGCTAAAAATCTGCAAATTCTTGAAATGCCACTAGTAATCAAGAACGATATCTTTTGATTATATAGCACATAAAGACACACTAGCTATACATTTGTATTTTAGTATATTCGATAAATTTTGATTCCTGCTGTAGGAATAATTGGTGGAATAATTTGGTGGAGGGAATAATTTGGTGGAATCATGCTAGCAGTAGACCCCTCCAAAAATATCAGCTGACTATAGAGATGACTATATAGTGACAAGATAGATAATGTCTCTTAAAGGGCGTATAACATATGAATTCATACAGTAACCAAAAATTATAAAAAGAATATTTCAGCCGATGCTAGTGCAAATTATTACCTGAACAGGGAAGATTTAATGAATAATTCAACAGATATGGAAGGATTCAAGACAACAAGTGTGTATGCGGGAAAATAGGCTCAGCTCAGCACTGCATAACAGAAAGAGTAGAACACCAGGAAATTAGAGGTAAACTCATGAAAAAAATTATGGAAAAGATTTCTAGTCTTTTACCAACAGTTTGATTCTTCGAGCTTTTGTTGGCCATTGTGCTCTTATGCTAAAGCTGGATAGCATAACAACCAGTCACGATGATCCCTGTTTATACGGTTATTTACATTTTTATTTATATGGCCCTTTTTACCGTCAACAAAGGGGTGACTGGCTGTAATAATAACAGTAAACTGGCAAATTTTATTATGGTTGGAGAGGCTTTATTTCTAATGAATAGTTTTGTATCAAGAAGGATTATCTATTACAAAGAAAAAAGAGGGAAATTAAACGCTAAAGATTCATTTCTAAAATAACTGAATCCAAACTACAAACTGGCTATTCTATTTTATTCTACATAAAATGCTCTTTGAATCACCAAGAATATTTCAAAATGCCTTTGAATTATATAAAATCGATACAAAATATCATTATTATCAAAGCTGTTGACATTCATTTTGGGTCAGTTTGTGCAATACTTGTTTCAAACATTTATTCTTTTCTAAAGAATTCTCCATTAGAATCTTTAAGCAAATAGTCGATACCGGAATTCAGATAAGAACATAACTAAATGCAATGTTTATCTTGTATTCTAGTAACATTCCACTAAGTGTCAAGTATGCAGTTAAAAAACTTCCGGTTTAGAAATTGGTTCTCGCTCCTCTCGTATGTTTGCTCCTCTGATTTTTGGGTTGAGTTATCTCTCAGAGAGGGCTGGACAAGGTCCACTCAGCCTTTCATCCTTTCAGTGGATAGATAAACTGAGGACCAAGTATGCTTGGGAACTAAAGACTGGGGATTCCGAGTTAGGATGACCAACTAACCGGGATATATGCCTTACACGCCAGGGCCCTCGGTCAAGAAAAACGATATGAACACTGTTGGCCTTGACCCACATGGACTGTCGTGCCACTAAGTTTAGTATTTTGTCTCTCAGAGAAGGTGTGTTCTGTTCCCTGTGTTTGTTTAGTTTAGCTTAGTAATATTAACGTCACAGTTTAAAACAATACTAGGATTATTTTAGGACAGACCTATTAATTTTGAACCATGGTCAGATGATGAGGACGACACCTCAGCTGGCACCCCTTTTCTCCAGCATCAGTATCTTATTATTGGAAGGACATTTAGTCCCAATGCATTTAACGCGCACCAGACTCGCTTAAACGAAAGTTTTTCAGTGTAATCGCGAATCGAATCTCGAACCCTCCGGCTCCGATCCCGGAACCTTACCAACAGGCCACCGCTCTCAACCCCCCCCCCTCCCAATGTCTTGTGATGGGCATTGGATTCATCCTTACCTCCCACCTCTGTATTTTCCGAGATGATGAGCATTCAGACTTTTCAGAATGCTTAAGCAGAGCGGGGGCTCTGACATTAATATATTCTTGGCTTGTGAATACATTCTCGTATGTTATGAGTTCTTAGATAAGAATTATCATATAAACAAATAGGTTTTCTTTTCCTTGGAAGATATAGAAAAGTTGTGGAGTTCAAATTTAACCCCATTTTGATAACGAAACATACATCCAAAAGAAAGGGTTTAATGAATATAGGTAAGGCTTAAGTTGTATCAAACAGGTCATTCAATTCGGGTGCATATTCGAGTCTAAGAAATGATTCAGTCTTGTTTATATTCTTGTGTATTGAATTTTTTTCAATTAAATCTGCAAATATATTTTTATGGCACATATAATCTTTACACTTAATGTTATGGCCTAAATTGTATTTGCTTTGTGCAATGATTAAAAATATATATGTTATAGGTCTTTATGTTCTTCAATCATTTTTAAAAACATTTGTTATAAAAAATATTAAAATGTAGACACAAGATTTCAAAGCATGAGCGATGAAGAGAATACCTTACATCATAAGAGATATATATAAAATGTTGCCGTGAGTTAAGGTTCGAAATATTTCCTTCGTTTTCGATGCGAATCCATACATGTACAAATTTTATATTTTATGGACTGAACGTGACGGGAAAATGCTCAGAACTTTTTTAACATGTAGTATAGTTACCATTTTATTACTTTCTTCTAGCTATGGATTTCAGCAAGTCTGCGCACTGGGACAATCATTTTAAGTTCAATGAATTAAGTTTTCTATTATTTTAGATACTTTAGGTAGTCTTCAATGATGGTCATATTTTACACGAGAATGGGAAAAACGTCAGACACTTTGGGAGAAGGAATTTATTAAGAAAACACCAATAGAATATTTTATTCTGTTGGCGTTCTAGTTAAAATACATAATGAAACTGTCATAGTACAAAAAGATATCACAATTCAAAAACAAAAAAGACATAAAATTTTATTTTATAAAAGTAGACAAATATAAAACATCATCGATAAGTAAAAATGATATAAAACAATATTTCCAATGGAAATTATACAAGAATTTCACAAATTGCACAATCCATAGATAATATTTATATTGATTACAAAACTAGTTTCATTTGAGATTCGAGTTATGAATTGCCTCTAATGTTAGTGGAGTCTTAATTTTTCTTTAGATAATATATATAATCTATGTATAATTTCAAATTCTCTAATTTACTATTCTGTTTACATAATTAATCATTTTCTTTAATTTAGGAAATTTTTTAATTTTATTGCTATTTAATTTGAATAGACAGTATTGTTATGGAACTTCCTCTACGAAGTCCGTAAAGTCAACGGGTTCGCTTGTAGTGGCATATAGTGTAACACAAACAGTAGGCCTTAGTAACAAACAATGACTTTATTAACACGAAGAAACGAATACATATACAACAAATATATAGCCGAGACGTACAAACGAAATAGACGGCAGCACACTATAACAAACAGAAGTCCATAAGCAGTAATCCGTAGTAATAACAACCACAGCACCCAAAGCGACCAGACAGAATTCAGCAGGAGTAGGGAATTTACGTAGCTATTCTCTACGGTCTCTCTCAACGCCTACAATTCACTACTATCTCCTCGCTTTAGCTGTATCTAACTGCCAACTCACTACTGCACGATTGGCTACTCCACACATTGGCTATGCTGCTTCTATAATAAACTTCAGGATTTGGCACACAGCTCAATTCACCAAACGCTTGAACTCCACTCAACGTCTGCGCTTCGCTGGACTGATCCAACTATGTCGACGTCGACTCGCTATGCGATTCTAAACCTTTAGACGACTCTATTCACGATTGTCTTCCACTTGAACCACTGACCTTTTATAGTTCCTGGAGAAGGGCAGAGAAGGTTCTGGAACTGTCAAGCATATCTCGGTTCCTACGGCTTCTATCGCCAAAATTCTTAAAGATTCCAGTATTATCTATTTTGTAATCATATTCGTTGTTAAACGGTCACTACGTTTGTCGCCAAGTCCGAGTATCACCAATTCAGCTTCCGATCAGCATCCAACAGAGCTGATCGTAAAACAGTCTTTCCCTCGACTGAACTAACCGTGCATTACAGATTTGTAACAGTATTTTACAAACATTCAATTCCAATAAGTGGTTAACTAACAAAGCAAAATATACAAAATGAAGTTGATTAGAAAAAAATACTCAATAGCAAAACTTTCCTCTGGATTAAGCTCCAAAATTCTTTTACAATTAATTTGAGCATACAGAAAAGTATATTTACTTGAAAATGTTGCATTTTGTTTAAAGAAAATCGTTTTGCATCAATTTTAAATGAAGATTATTATTTTTCTTCACCATGAAACTTTATTGCCCCGACGGATTTAATGTGCACCAGATCCGTTTACACGACGATTCTTCTGTGGAACCCGTTCCGAAACCGAGACCTTATCACTAGGCCACCACGGCCCTAGCTTTTTTTTAAATAATACTGAGATGAATTCGAATACAGTTAGGAAAAATAACTCATTGTAGAAGTTAAGAAACAGAAGGAAGAAAGAATAAAAGGAAACATTGAGAAATATAAAAGTTTTAAGAAATCAATACCAGAATCTGTAACTGATGCTATAGTTTAGCTGAAAGTACGTCTCAAAGAAAAAAATATCTCGTGATATCCAGTCGAAAACATCCATTATAGAAAAAGCCTAAAGCCAAATGCGATAAAGACGGTGCTAGAGAGAGCATATGAAAGAAATCGAAATGCACTTTTCGAAAGATGTAGGAAACATATATGTTTAATACACCAAAAACGATTTTTAGCAAGAACTTTGAGGTTTTAAAAGATGTTATTGTATATCCTAAAGTAAATAGTAGTACTACAAGAATTTTTTCAATCATTTATATGATAGATAAAACAAGAAATAAATGCAATATTTGAAAATTATTTAATAGCATTTACCCATAGAATATCTTTTATGAATCTGTTAAATAGACACAAATGTAAAAAAA
>JAPMOR010110622.1:0-18077 GCA_026543865.1 Argiope aurantia | reverse complement strand
ATATTTGAACCTGAAATTCTGCAAGTGCAACAAATTTAGTTGTGTCAAGCCATTCTATTCGTAATAATTTATAATTCTGACACTCAGAAGCGAGCTTGAATTTTAAATATATCGTAATATTGAATACCCGAAACAGTCATTTTTTGACAGGTATGGATAATAATGGAATTACAATCTGACATTTCTCTTAAAATAAAATCTGTAGATTATATTACTGCTAAACTTAGAAAAAAAAAGTAGTGGAAGTGATCGACTCTTCTTTATAATACCAAAAACTTTTCACAAACTCCAAAATAAAATCGTTATTCTTATTCAAAAAGAAAAAAAACCATTCTGAACCTTGAGTAAAATTGCAAATACAAGTGTTCAAATCTTTATTTTCACAATCAAATGCATAAGTAATTTGCGCCTCCTGATATAATAATAATAATAATAAAATTAAGAAAAAACAGAATATGTATTTTGGACATCTTTTCTTCATACGTTCGGAACCAAAACTTTATACAGAATTTCAATATTAGTAAAAAGATCACATACAAAATTTCTTTTAGCTAAATCACTACGTTTTTGAATTATCATATTCACAATGTCAAATGAGCAGTTGTTTTTATGTCTGGTAGGCTTCTAATTAGTTTAGAAAAATGTATAAAGAATTAATTAATAAGATGTTCTTACAGCTGATCAAACATGATTTTTTTTTTCGATATTCAAAGATTTTCAATTTTCAGTTATGAAAAGAAATATTTCTTCCATTTTTAATGACATTTAAAGTTTTATTTCAATTATTCGATTTTTTGAAATGATTAAATTTTACCATCATTATTTAATTCTAAATCAAATAAGAACAATATCTTTACTTATGGCTAGAATTGGTAATTCTTTTAACCAAATGTTACGATGTAAACTAGGATTCATTTTCTCTTCATTAAGTTTAAATATAGATGCATATCAAATAATAAAAATAAAAATAATAAAACAAGTGCGAACATTTAAAAAAAACTTTTAATATGCTCTTTAACTGTACTAAAAGAATGATAATTTTTAGTATTTAGAAAGAAATTTCAACTACGATTTTAGGAAGTTATAAAACGAATCTATTTTTTTTAGAAAGAAAAAGATTAACTATAAAGTATATACAGTGGCTCCCAAAAGTGTTCGTACACTAAAGAAATTTGCAGAAATTGTGTTCTATACTTCTTAATAAAGCGTTTTATTAGTTGGTTTTTTTTAATTAGCATCTTTAAATAGTTCTTAATAAAACTAAAGAAATATTTTTATAAAAAATCAAGTAGTATTGTTCTAAAAAATAAATAAATAAAAAATGTCACAAAATTAGAACACAAAAGTCTTCGTACATCCAAACACTATTTATTTAAATTCATCATAAAAATATCGTTTGCGGCTTATTTTTCTTCTAATTGAAAAATACACTAAAATCGTTTGATTTCAGCATTTAATATCACAATTATTTATTCTATTTACTTTATTCTTAGATATGACGCGCATTCGTAAAGAAACGAGTTTAGTCGTAAGAAAATTAATTATATTTCATTTTAAAGCTGGAAAATCAATTAGAGGCATTGCAACTATAACTAATCTACATCATTCAACGGTGCAAAGCATAATAAAACGTTACAGAGAGGGAAAAAGGATTGCAAACAAGCCTCGTAATGGTCGCCCTCAAATTCTTTCAGCTAGAAGTCAAAGAAATATTGTGAGTAAATTTCTAAAAAATCGACATCTGAGTGCAATAAAGTTTACTTCTCAATATAATGAATCAAATGGAACTTCTATTTCCTGTGAAACTATTCGTAGAATTCTGATATACATGGCCGCTCTGCACGGAGAAAATTCTTTGTAAGTCAGAATAACAGAATTGCTAGGCTTAAATTTGCCAAATCTATGATAAACCAGTCAAAGAGCTATCGGAATCGTGTCTTATTTGCAGATGAAAGTAAGTTTAACATCTTTGGGTCGGATGGGAGAATCATCGTATGGAGGAAAAAAAACGAAGAACTTAATTCCAAGAATTTAGTTGGAACGGTAAAACATGGCGGTGGAGGTGTCATGGTTTGGGGGTGTATGTCAGCAGCTGGAAAAGGCAATTTAGTATTCATTGATAGTATAATGGATCATAGAGTTTATATAAATATTCTCAATAATAATTTAAAAGTGTCAGCACAAAAATTAGGCATTTTAAACATCTTTGTGTATTACCAAGACAACGATCCTAAGAACACGACCATGAATGTTCGTCTTTTTTGCCTCTATCATTGCCCTCAAACAATTAAAATACCAGCTCAATCACCGGATTTAAACCCTATAGAACATATTTGGAAAGAATTAGAGGTGCGAACAAGAAGTCACGACATTAAATCGAAAATTCAACTGAAAGCAGTAATGATCGAAGAATGGAACAAGATCGGTGCAGAAGTAACCGACCGTTTAGTTAAATCTATGCCCAAACGTTTAAAAGCTATTATAAAGAATAAAGGATATCCTACTAAGTACTAAACATTTACAAAAATTTAGAAAATTTCATATTTAGTGATGTTTTTTTAAAGTGTATGATCACTTTTGTGTCCTATTTTTGTGAAATTTTATTTACTGTCATTTTTAAAAAAATAATTTGCATCGTGTTTAAAATTTATTCTTCACTGCTTTATTAAGAACTGTAAAAATATGCTATGAAAAAATTTTCATGTAAAAATAAGAATATATTATGGTAAATAATGAGGTTTTTAATTGATTCTTGTTGGTGTACGAACACTTTTGGGAGCCACTGTACTTAAAAATTAGAAGCAATAAATATGCTCGATAATTTTATTTGTCATTAATAATAATACCATTATAATTGTTTTCAAATAGAGCAAATTGCAATTAAAACGGATTGAAAGCGTTACAAATTCCGGGATAAAGGTAAATTAGCAATATTTCTAATAACATGGTTCTAGTATAAACTAGAATGCAAACAGAAAATTAGGTTTTATAGATATTCTTAACACATTTTCATAAGAATGAAATTGATCAGTTTAGACCGTTATTTTATTAATAAATATCGTATAATATTTTCAATATCCGAATATATTAATTAGAGTTGCATATAGTACGGATTTAATTGATTCGGTGTTTCTCTTTTAGATTCAGAAACCAATTTATAATTAAATTAGATATCGAGTTTTGTTATAAAACGAAAACATTATGCTTGAAAAAAATTAATTAATTTATATTTTAATACAATTTTTTAATTTGAAAATTACAATATATTTTTGAAGTGAGTTTCGAGTCAAAGAAAGAAAACAGTTAAACTTATGAGAAAGCTGACTAAAAAAATTTCGAAACTTAAAATTCCCAAAGGATTAAAAATGATAATATCAAAATTGAGAAAAATAAATGTAAGAAAATAAGATTATTCTTTTGTTTCGGCATCTGAATCATAAATTTTTGCATATTTTTCAATAGTTTTTTTTTTGTAATCATAACAGAACGATAATTCTAGATGATTATTTATAATCCTAACCATAGTTTTTAAAATTATCGCGACAAAAAAGTAAATCCTTTTTGCAGAGAAAAGCTAAAATTAAATTGGGTTCTATAATTCATATGAGAATGAAAACGATTTTTATCCTTTTTGAAGCAAAGACCTTTATTCGGAATTAAATAAAAAATTCTTGATGATATGATTATTTAATATATTCAAAAAGAAACTAAACACAAAAAATATCAGAAAATTACCGGTTGTGAGATAATTATTAACTTTCTATTCTTGTATAATAAAAATAACAATAATAAATGTTTGTTCATCTTAAAAATGAGTTAGAAGAAAAAGGAATAAGTTTTGAAATTCATCTGAAACGGAAGAATGAAATACATTTAAAACTTACCCTTCAGAACTGCAGCAATGGGACGCTTCCTTAGAAATGCTCAACAAATTAATAAACACATACTTCGAGCTCTGCTGTCTCTTGGTGAAAAACCTGAAACCACAGCTGCGCCTTCAATGCTAATATGCCCTAGGCAAAAACGGAGAACCGAATAAAAAAATGTTAAGCTCGATCTAATGACTCATGCGCACTGACTTACCTACCAAAGTAAGTTTTTGTGCTGCGAAACTTCAGAGCATCTCACATAGCAGAAGTACCATCAAAATCACAGTACTGAATGAACGGACAGGCAAGGTTGTTGAATCGTGTTTTCTCGGTAATTAGAGAGTTACAAACTATGATGGCAGATAACGCGATTCTCTGATAGCACGAAAGAAAAACGTGATGCATTTGACTTGGAAAATTAAATTCGAAGCGCTTGAGTACACTGAAATGGAAAATTTCCACCAGGTGGCGCAATGTCCATGAACTTTCTCTGCAACAGGTAATTTCAACGGCGGCAGAGAAGCATCTGTTTTCTTTTTTTTTTCACCTGCTTTCGTGTTTTCTATAGAAAGAGGAAGAAACAAAACACGTTTCTATAAATCGCTGTTTTTATGGACAAGACTATTCAACTTCAAAAAGCCTCCTTCTATTCCCCTCCAATTTCTATAATTCATGATTTTAATGATGTTACACCATTCGTAAAGATTTCAAAGTCAAATCGTTTGTTATAATCAGACGATTTAACTTCTAAGAACATTTCTTTTTCATTTAGATTATTTAAACGAATGCTGTTTATATATTTAATTAAGGAAAATGATTCTGTTTCTGTAATTTTTTTAACAGATTTTTATAGCATATGTAATTTTTTTTTTTTTTTTTTGCTTTGCTTTAGTATAAGAAAAATAATTTGTATTGCAAATTCGATAAAATTATTTCACTTTCAATGATTTTTAGTCGGAAGTATAAAATTTCCGTCATTTCTGGTCACTTAGATATATTTTTAATGCTTCCAAATATAACTTTAAGTGATTTTTTTTGCAAATATTTCAAAGAATTTTTCTATTTAAAATATTAGAATATTTAAATATCAAAACATTTCATTCCCATATCAAAAATACAGAAGCTATTTTGTATTTACTTTTCCATTTCTTCTACTTTCATCCAATTGATTTTTTAGTCAATAAAGAATCTTAATTTAAGCAATCAGTAAACATTTAATATAATCGAAAAATATTCATAATAATTTTAAAGAAAATTTTTCAGTTCCAAAATAAATACACTTTGCGATGCTTATATATATATAAAAATGACTTTTGCTTAATAAATATCTAATTTAATTACTAATTTTTATATTTGCCAATATACAACTTTTCAAAATCTTTAAACATTATACAAAATGATTCACTCACATTCGAAAACATTTACTGAATTGAAATGAAAGCACTAATTGAAAGTACAATCTAATTATATAATCTAAATCATTAGAATTATAATACGATACCATTAAATCATTTGAGAGAACAAAAGAAAATTTGTGGTTTTTATACATTCCAAATCATGTGGTCGAACTTTAGAAACTGTATCCATAAAATCTTTCGAATTTTAGTAATTTCTTTTATATTCGCTGAGGTCATTTTAAGTTTTCAATTTGTTTCTTGTCTAAAAATAAGAAATAATTTCTGTTTCAAACTGATTTAAAAATAAGGTGCACATTTCTGTGGATAATTCTCCATTCTCTCAGCGGGAATATAATATGCTGCATTATAAAGGATGTCAGTAATGTTTAACAGCGTTTGCATGGCGCAACGTGAAGTGAGGAAGTCTATTCATGTAAAGTCGTTACAGTAGAACAGTGGTTACACCCATCGCTTGTTTGATTCATCATTATTGTTATGAAGTTTCAAAAAAAAAAAAAAAATAACGAATGTGTTTCTGTTCATTGATGCATCTACGCTCAAAGACCAATGAGAAATTTTGTATGAAGAGGTACCAGCGCCTGACTGATAATTTTAAAGGAATTGAAAGTCGGTGAGATTTTCATTAAGGTGTCTGGATTTTCAATGATTGTGAGAAAAAAAATATGGAATGTTTCTTTCCTCATTTTTTTCACATACAGAGGAATATTTCTTAGTTAAGAAAAATAAAGCCCTATTGGTGTTAAAAAATAAACTTTTCTGAATAACTGAATTGATATTAATATGATAATATTTACAGACCAGATATTATCAGTAAATCAAGTGATATGATTGTACGATGGAAAAGGGGGAAGGCAGCAGGAGTGGTCTCCCCACAACTTTCTCGCATATTCTGTAATAAACTCACGTTAGAGAACCCCTTGGCAATGGTGTACAATAGTTACAAAATATTACTTTTGGCGTAAATTTAGCATTTCTACTGAATCTATCGGGTCATCCTCAGAGTTAATTGGTGATTAATCCCTAGCATCCGACAATAGTATCCAAAAATCGAATTTGAATTTTAGACAAGTTTTTCTCAACCGACTGAAGCGAAAATTTGACATGAAACTGCACTTGTAATCACAAAATACATGCCAAATTTGATATATTTAAGCCATTTTATTTTATAATTGCTGAGTTTACATGTTTCTGAAAGTACAGACAGACAGACAGTCAATCCGTAATTGGATTTGGCTCAAAGTTTGATAGATACCTACACTATAGGCATTAAATCCATGTACTTAATTTTATATATCTAGCTCTCTTCGTTTTGTAATTATCGTGTTAATCTATATTCGCTGAAAAGAAAAACTTCTTCTAAGTAGGTTTTGCTCAAAATTTGATAGAAATGTGCAAATTTGGTGTTAAGACCATATACCAAATTTCAACCGTCTAGCTCAAAGCGTTTTTGAGTTAACTTTGTCACAGACAGATATTTTCTAAAACTGTGTTTTTCGAACGCAGGGAGGTCTAAAACGTGGAGATTCGTCTAAATCTCGAGTTCGAATTTTTTGACTATCACTATACTTTTTCTATACTACGTATACGAAAAAGTTAAAAAAAAAATGTTTGAAATTATCTATAGGAACATACCAATGGGCGTAGAATTACCAAATTCGACGGGTAATATTTTTCTCGATAGTAGGATAATTTCTAGTTTTTTCCTCGATAAAATATTTTATAGTAATTCCATAAGGTTTCCAAAATTTTTATCTGAACTTTGATTAAGAATTAACCGAAAATTCAAAGTTTTCCCTTATAACTTCGAAGCATATTATTGCATAAAATCTCTTATAGAATATTTAAAATTGAAAATATTTGTTTCTCAGTGATGCAATTTTTTTCTGTACAATTTTTTCTCTAATTTTAATAAATTTCTAAAAATTATTTTTATGCCGGGTTTACACCCGGTTACACGGCCAATAGACAGTGCATGTATTTGAAAGGCTGAAAAATGCTGTTCGGTTCATGGCAAGTAATTGTCCCGATGGGCTGTATAGCATTTTTTTTTTCTTACTGCGCATGTTTTTATAGAATTTGGAGGGTTTTTTGGCGTGAAAAAATGGATCGCATTTTATAGATAAATTCCGACATTTTTTGCCTTTGTTCTTTCTGATGTGAGGTTGTATTTCTTTTTTCCATTTTATTTGCCATTTTTTTTCTATAGTTTTCCCAATTTAGGTATGCTGGCATTTTTATTTTTTTATTTTACCATGTTTTTTTGTGTAAACATCTATCATTTTAATACGATATGCAGTGGAAAAGAAATTTTCAAGAAAGCCAAAACGGCAATTTATAGTCACACATGGAATGCCTGAATCTATCTTATGAAATTGTGGCGAACATAAATCAGTCTCTTTCTGCGCATGCGTTGCCTACTGACTGTCTTATAACAGGCCGAATGTAAACCCGGCATTATTATATTTTACATCAGTGCTTTTCATTCTTATTACACTGGATTGATACTCACATGCATCACACCAATATTAAATGCGTTTTGTGTGTGTGCTCATGCTAACACTACTAAATAATTAAAAGTAGATTTTAAAAATAAAATAAAATCAGACGAATCAAACTCAAAACATTCTAATACTTCGACACTTCGAAATAAAATTTCGAATCTCCTTAAAATTTTCTATAGAAGTGATCAGTTCATGATTCCATTCAAAGAAATAGCAGCATATCCATTGGTCATGTCTCTCAATATTAAAATCACAATTAAATAAATAATATTCAAAATCGTTCTAATTATTATTTAACCCTTTCTAGGGCCGTGGGAAGTATGCTTCCACCAAATTTATCAACCTTTGTATGAAATTATGTAGGTTGGCATAAGTTCTGAAAAATTTTTTTAGTAAGTCAGAAACTTAAATGCTTCAGTTCTGTATCTCAGACAAAATGATGTGTCTTGGTTTGTTATTTAATTATCAATTAACCAAATTAATTAATTAATCGAATTAAATTTATCTAATAAGCTAAATGAATCCCTTTTCTTATTCTAATTTCAAGCCTAAAAATATTTTAACATAATATGACTAGAAAAAAATGGCCCTTTAAAGGGTTAAAACCTAATTGCAAACACATAATTTTATATCTTAAACAAGATTAAATATAATTTTAAAATTTCCAAATAAATTACGACATTAGCATTATACATTTCTTAATGTGTATTTAAAATAATTCCTAATGTCTGTCGTTTCATAAAATTGAAGGCGGTGTTTTAAAAATTCACCGAATTTTGATTGTTATCTTTATGTTATCCCCTCCTCGAAATAATTTTTCTGCTTTCACTACACATGTTCGATTAATAATATTAAAATTAAAAGATTCAAGAACAAAATTGTTTTTATACACCTAATCTTGCATCTCATCTTAAGCAAATACATTTTTATCTTATTTCAAGTAGGCAGCAATGGTCTCATAGTAAAGTCTCGACTTCGGGACCGGCAGGCTGTGGCGCTAGACCCGATTCCACCAAACGTCTTCCCGCTGGTATGGTGCGGAAGCTTGAGAAGAGCTGCCAGCTCAGGTGTCGTTCTCGTCATCTGACCGAAATTCAAAATTACAAGGTCAGTACTAAAGTAGCTTTAGTGTTGCTTTAAAACGCGACATTAATATATCTAAACTAACTGGATCGTTTATTTCAAATTTAAATTCGTAATTTCAAAACTGTTTTTTTTTCTTTTCTTTTTCATGAAAATAATAAAGCACAGTAAAACCATGAAAGATTTTACTGTGCTTTTATAAACGACTAGCCGCTTTTAGCGATCAGCTTGTTACCCGAAATATTGATCCCCCTTGCTGTTAAATTATTGATACAGATTATTTGATAAAAATGAAAATCTTGAATTTTGTTGAATCAGTCTACTTCAAATTATTGAGTATGCAAATTAAAAGTGCATATAATACTAAAAGAAAGCGAATATGGAAATTTGATGTCATCTATCTATACTTATATAAAGCTCAATGTGCGTGTGTGTGTGTTGACGCTCTACAGAAAAGACATTGGACCTACAGCTACCAAATTTGGTACGTGTATACCTTGGAGGTCGGGAATGTGCACCTGGGGACACATTTTTAAATTTTAATTATTAATTAAAAACTAACCTTCCCTCTAAAAAAATATTCATTTCCCCACCGCCAAATGAGTAAGGCTTCAGCATTTTCTTCCCATGCTAATGAGGCTTAGGCTTAACATTTTTCGGCCGATTATTTCAAACGATTCTGTTTATTTTCTTAATGTTTGATGCATTTAAAATTAAACATTGTTAATTAATCGATCTTTCAGATTCATTCTGAAGTACTTTTGAATTAAAATAAAACAGAATAAAGGAAATTAAAAATCTCTAATCTGCATAGCATTACCCCAACTGCCGTAGAAAAATTCACGCGTTTGCGTTACCGTAACTGGCGTTGAAAATTCACGCATGCGCATTGTGTTCTGAATGTTTACATCTATTTTCAACGGAAGCGGACTTGATTTAAATTATTTTTAGGTTAGTTGTATGCTTTTGTAATTAAATTGTATTTATGTTAGTTTAAGTTCATCGTTTTTTAAGTAATTCGTTTTACCTGTTTTCGACCGATTATTTTAAGCGATTCTGTTTATTTTCTTAGTGTTTGATGCATTTAAAATTGAACATTGTTAATTAATAGACCTACTCATGATGAATCTGAAAAAATTTTGTTGACAAATTCTTGAGATATTACATAAATTAAGAAAGATATTCTTTAGTGCCGATAAGGTTTAAATGTTCAGTGACTCTGTTTTCAGTAATTATATTACAAAAAAAAAATGCTTTTTTTCAGTAAAAAATATTATTATATTAATTGCATATTAATCATTTCCACTTTAATTTAAAGCATAAATTCTACGGGAGCTAACAGAAAATTAGAGATACAGATTACGTAATGACTGAAGGCCTTCATAATATTGTGAGTGAATTGAAATTTGAAGTTTTAAAATATTTTAATGAAGAAGCTATTAAAGTAGGAATTACATAAAATATTTAATTATTAAAATTTTAACGAGCATTAAGATTGGCGAACCGGCTGGTCGCCAAAGACGGCTAGTTATTAATAAAATAAGAAAGTACCTTTTTAAAATCATAATTTTATTACAGGATAATGCATGCAACTGAGCAGTTAGATAGAATAATGAAGTTAGTTTTAATTTCGTCATAGCAATAAAAGCATTGTTGCAGATTGCGGTTCATTCTAAAATTTAAAAGTTTTTAAAATTTAGACGAAAATGCCTGGAAATGAAATTGGTATTATTATAAAAGTAATTGTTCGAGTTTTAATATTGTTGAAAAATAATTTTTATAAGAACTACCGAACACAAGATATCTTCTTAATTTTTAATTAACTTTTAGACTTTGAAATTTAAAGTAAATTTCCTCTTTTCTTGAAGAGTGCGTATGCGAAATTTTTCATCAAAATCAGACAAAATGTAGAATAATAGAAAAAGTCATACTAGCAAGCATTCATTTTTTATATTTATATTTAGATAAATATGGCTTTCATTCTTGTTATTAAAAATGCTTATGAATGGATGCTACTCAACCAAACGATCTGAAATGACATTCCATAAAAATCTTTCATAATTCATGGCAACCATAAAAATTGAATAAAGTATTTAATATTCTTTTTCGACAGAAATTTTGTCCATACATTTTTTCTCCCTCAAAGTTGCAACTTTCAGATGATAAAAAAAGGGAAACTGTACGCCATCTTAAAATATT
Source organism: Argiope aurantia (assembly GCA_026543865.1). Lineage (NCBI taxonomy): Eukaryota > Metazoa > Arthropoda > Arachnida > Araneae > Araneidae > Argiope > Argiope aurantia. Next base: position 7,007 of record JAPMOR010110622.1, on the reverse strand, counting down.
TCAAAAAAAATATATTTCATTGAGTAAGCCAATTTTAAAATAAATCTATTCAAACACGAATTACATTTTTTAGAGGTGATGTATTATTTATAAAAAAGGGTTATGTTTTTAATTGTGCTATAATAACTTTTTTTATTGAGAAAAAAAATGGCAATAAAAAGTAAAGGCAGAAGCAGTCACCATAAAAAGTTGCTCTCAGGCAGACGAACATAAATTGGGTAATATAAAAATCGTTACACATTGAATACTACGGCTTCTGCCTTCCAACAAAAACCAGACTGACGTATCAAGCCAAAAATATTATTATGCTACTATGCCTTCGAACTAGAAGCTCAAAATTGTTACAAGCAAGTCAAAATTATAATTTTATTAATTCATTTCTTTAACGAGCTTTTCACTATTATTTAAAATGCTGTATCTAATGTTTTTTTTTTAAATATTTTTAGCGAGCCTAAAGACTATGCATTTATAAATAAACACACAGTCCTTAAAAAGGCTTCTAATTTATTTATTTATTTATTTTTTTGAGTTTCAATAACAACGAACAGTTAAATAAATTCAGTAATTAAAATTATTTATTCTCCGCGAATGGCAACCTTTGGTTAAAAGGAAAAAAAATCTTCGTTAATTTTGTTCTTTTTAATCTGAAAAATATCGATTATGCTTCAAAATTCTTTTTTCTATGCATAGATTTTGTTTAAAATATGCTGCAGATCTACAAATTCAGTTCAATAACCAAGCGAATAATTACAATATCTAATTATATGAATGCAGATATTTGTTTTAAAATCAATAAAAATATTAATATGACTATTCTGCAGGCTAAAAATAAATTTGAATAATAATAAAAAGAATTCCCATCTGTCCATCATCAGTCCATCTGACAACAATCATCTAAAATTCTATGAAATGCTTCACAAGAATATTTAAATTGAATACAAATCATCTTCTATTTAGCCAAATTTTTTTGTTGTTTCACTTAAAATCTTCGATATAAGGAAAATACATTAAACAAAAACTATTAAGCAATTAAATTAGGAAACGAAAAAAAAAAGACTGAAACCTATCAATGTATTTTACTAATTTTAACACATATCCTAAATTATAAAAGAGCCTGGAGTATTTTTTTCATTCTAGTTTATTGTAAAAAATATATTTTTTATAAGACTTGTGCTCTTTGAAAAGATTGAAGCACGTCAATAACTTTTTTTTTGAAATTGTTATCTTCTAGATATTTTATCAAATGCCACTGAAATTTATTTTATGAAAACGTTATTAGGAATCTCCTCATTATCACTGTAATACCTTAATTATATTTCGTTGCAATTTGTAAAATACCATGCTTAGAACAATATTCAACAATCATGATAATGTTTCCATCGACACGGAGAAAATTCAAGTTTTTGCCTTTTACAACAGCTTTAATGCTTTTCAGATGCAGTCTTTTTCATGGTAGATGATTTGGTTAATGTCATTAAACAAATAAATATAGCAAAAGAAAAAAAAATTAAATGTTAAATGAAAAGTATTCGAATTTTTTTATTGTTTACTGATTTTTATAATAGAGAGAGTAAATAACATGTGAATAAGGTTCTAACTTCTGTATAAAATTTCGTTAAAAAGAAAACTTCGTTAAATAGAAATTCGTTTAAAGCAAACTTTTCTGCGTATATTAAGATATTAAAAAACACCAAATTCTACATCATTTCCTTTTTTTTTTTTTTTTTTTGCTTACATATTGAAAATTATATTTATCTGCCTCTCAAATTGTTGAAATTTATTATTATTATTTTGCATAATGATCAACTGGATCAGTTTTATGAAAATTGACGTAAATAAACAAACATTGGAACCAAATAAAATTATGAGAAAAGGAAATGAAATATAAACATTCTGCTGAAATGTGTTTATCAGGACGGTTTTAACATTAAAGCTCTAAAATAAAAATGGAAAAATAAACAGAAAAGAATAAAAATTTTCAAAAAAGAAAAATCAAGTTTTTGAATTTCAAACTTGAGCTAGAATTATTCTTATTTCTTGTACAGCGCCAATTTTGTAAGTTGCAGATGTTTCTTTCGGTTCTAGAATGCTTTCATTTTTTGCACTATGCACACAATAAATAAATTTTGATTTTTTCTGGGCTGTATCTCTCGCAACTCGGAATCTTTACTGTATTTTCTTTTCTTTCCTTTTTCTGTTATTATCTTTATTTCTCCGCTTTTCTATTTCAAACTTTTAAAAAAGAAAAAAAAAATGATGAAAAACAAAAAATTTTAAAAATAGTTTTAGAAATGTTGTAGATTTAAAAAGTGGTCCCAAGTCCTCACAGGATGTAAATTTTTTCCATACATAAAAACAATTGAAAATATATTCATTCATAAAATTAACTTAAATTTCCCATCTCTTTAATTAAATTTAAATGCTTCAGTATTTCATTTTGAACTACCATCAGAGTATCAAATATATTTTAGAATCTTTATAGAATATATTTCCGAATAAAGAAATTAAGCAAAAAATTATTCTTTAATTATAGATACGTTGATGTGAAGTTTTTGAGAATACAGATGTATAGGTTTTTTAATGGTATATATTTAAATTTTTTAAAAATAATATTATGATACTTTTACCTCAAACATAGATAAAACTATAAAGAAAATCTTATATAAATCCAATGTTTAAAATATGTATGACAAATATGACTTAAAATAAAATTACTTTACTTGAAGGCCGTTTAAAAAAGAGTTGCGAAAGCAGTTCACTTTTCTAAATTAGTTGAATTAACTAAAAAAAGGAATAAAAATGAAAAATAGGAATTTAAAGGTCATAAATCTCCTTTAAGCTATTATCTCTTCTCAATGTTTGATAGAATGTTTATTCCAGCATTGTTCAAACGCACAAATAAAAATTTTTTAAATTTTGAAACAAAATTCAATAAATTTTTCTTGCTTTTTCTTCAAATTTTATTTCCAGAATTTATACTTTCTTGTATGCGTAATATAGAGAAAGTATAATAAACGACAAAAATTTCGAACTCGAGATTTTGACGAGCCTCCACGTTTTATACCTCCCTGAGTTCGGAAAACACATTTTTGGAAAATGCCTGTCTGTCTGTGATAAGCATAACTCAAAAACTCTTTAAGTCAGAAGATTAAAATTTGGTTTACGATCTTTACACCACATTTGAAGATTTCTGCAAATTTTGAGTAAAATCTGTTCAGAGGAAGTCACTCTGTCCGGTTGTTCAAATGCAAGTTAAGACGATAATTACAAAACGAAGAGAGGTGGCTACGCAAAATTCGGTAAATAGGTTTAACATCTATAGTGTAGATACCTGTAAATTTTTTAGCTAAATCCAATGCAGCTTGCTTCTCTGTCAGTCTGTACTTTCAGAAACATAAAAACTTGATAACTCAAGGACGCAATGATTTAAATCATAGGTTCCCAAAGTGGTCCAGGTGGACCCCCAGGGGTCCATAGGACACGACATGGGGGCCACGTAGATGTGAAAAGAAAATAGGGGTTCACAAGTTGTAACTGGGGGTCCACGAAAAATTTTCAGGTTTTCATAATAAAGAACAAAAATTTTGCAGTTACAAGGGGACAGCCTTAATTTAATAAAAACAAAGGGTGTAATTTCGGCTTTTCTTGGTAAATTGAAATAAATGAAGCAAAATATTAGTTGGCGCGAGTTTTCCTAGTTTCCGCACTTGTCACAGATAGAATGTCTTGATGAGGATATTCAGACATACGCTCAACATTTAAATACCCTGCATGATGACTTCAAAAATAGATTTGAAGATATTCTGACAATGGAAATAACACCATGGATCATAACCCCATTTGATGAAACGGAAGAGGCGAACGTGGTATTACAAGAGGAACTACTTGAGCTCAGCACCAACGAGGAACTGAAGGTGAAATTTAAAAAAAAGGCTATCAAACATTTCGGCTGCAGGCAGAAATCCCCGAAAATATCCTGGTGGGTGGGAAATTGCGAGAAAATTTTTGATAGCGTTTCCCTCGTCATATCTTGTCGAAAGAAGTTTTAGTGCCGTTACCAACCTGTTAACAAAAAAAAAAAAAAAAAGGAGCAGATTGAACATCACAGAACGGGGAGATTTGAGATTACTTCTTACAAAACTGAAGTCAAATATTGATAATTTGCTGTCAATTCATCAAGTACATCCGTCTCATTAAAAGTATGACTATTTTTTATTGTTGATTGACATTTCAGAGTTCATTGTTGATTTTTTGTAATAATAAATGTTTATAATTTTGCATAACCACAAGTATTATTTTAATACATAGGACACAAAAAAATGTGCTACTTTTTTTTTCTTCTTAACACCCCAATTTAGGGTGATATTTTTTAGGAGTTTTGGGAATACAGTAGAAATGTAGCAGTAGGGGGTCTACCGAAAATAGTAAAACTTTGAAAGTGGTCTATGAGAAAAAAAAGTTTGGGAACCTCTGATTTAAATATATCAAGTTTGATATGCGATTTTGTGGCTACAAGTATAGTTTTGTGTGAAATTTTTGTTTAGATCGGTTCAGAAAAACACGTCTAAAGCAAAAATTCGATTTTCAGGTGCTAATAAAGCGCGCCAGGAATTAATCGCCAAATAACTCGTAAAGGATGGCACGACAGTTTCAATAAAAATGCTAAATTCACGCCAAAAGTTAATATTACGTAACTGTTGTACGCCAATGCTATGCAAGGCTTCCTCTGGCCATGAAATTTTATTAGAGAGAACGCGTGAAAATTTTGGGTTTTTTTATCAAATAAATAACTTGTATAGGTTTAATTTTTAATATCCATTATCAAGCGTAAATGAAATTACAACATCTCTGGGGGAGGATCTCAAGGGGATGGGGTATGTCATGCTTAAGAATATAGTCTTGAGTGTGGAAATTTTCTCTTGGATTTTGAGGCCGGGGTCAATAAACATCATACAATCGGCTGGGAATAATGTATCTGGGTGCTTGCTGTCTGTGTCGTTATAGGCCGTATTAATGTATTTTAAACGCAAAATTAGATTTCATATTTTTAATCTTTAATTAATTAAGTAAGAAATGAAAGGAAATATTAGTGCAAATTGGTACTTAAAGTTCCGACCGTCAGCATTAAATTTACATTAAAGTTCGATCATAAAATATTCGATAAATAATAAATTACAATAAAACTTCTTCGATAATATATAACATATAATATTCTATTATATATATTTATGCCATTTTGATTATTGTATAGAATGTATTATGTCTAGAGTTCATAACAGTGACTTTATACCCGAATTCCCGACGGCGAATTGACTGTACATTAATAAATGTTTTATTCCTCAAAAGAGGAAGACTGGATATGTACGGCTACAAAGGCATTATAAATATAAGTCAATTTATTTAATTCTTTTACCTAATCAGTTTCGATGAAACCTTTGTTATTTTACCAAACAATCATATATAGTAGCATATATAAGGTATCCCCAAAAAGTGGAACACGCATTTATTTCTTTAATTATTGCAATTAGACATATGCTTTTAGTTGGAGAATTTCATCAAATAAAGTACCTAAACGTATGAAAATACTCTGGTTCCTGTAACGATTAAAATACAAAATTAGAAATATGAAATTTTTATTCGGCCACCATAGCGAAAAAGCGTCAACTAGCAAACTTTTTTTCTTATATCCATGTATGCTTATCCAAAGTTGCATGATTCGGTCTGTAACACTTTCAGAGATATTACATTAAAAAATGTATCGTTTCGAGCCTTTTTTTTTTTTTTCATATTTCAGACCAGTGTTTGATCCAGACTTTCTTGCAGTTTTCAGAGACGATATACATATTGCCAAAGATTATTATAAGCATATTATTAAAAAATAATAAAGCATTAAAAACTTTTATTAAATTTTAAAAAATGGTCAGATATGCAAGTCAGAAATGCATTATACATTTATAGAAAATTGCCATTGATAATAAGCCTCTTGCACGAAGAATGGATTATTACCATATCAAAAATGATAATTTCGAAAATTAAAGTCTCTATCTCGATTAAAACACAATCATCTGTCCAAATTGAGGTTCTCAGAAGAGAAGGATTCGATTTTGTCAAAAGTAGTAATTGTAAAATTCAAAACGTCAATCGTGTCATTGTATACTGTATGGCGTTGGCAACATTAGCTCAAATTGTTCAGCTCAAATACATTCTACCTGTGGCGTTGGCAACAACAGCTAAAATACACTTATTATGATTTAAAATAAATGTCGGGGGGAACGTCAGTGCTATCATTTTTATTTGATTTTGCTGTAGTTCAAGCGTTGCATTTGGTTGATCATAGATGTTTATCACATATTACTTCACCAAGCAGTAAAAAGTGCTTTAAGCATTATTAATTCAATTTATGGTTTTTAATGGATGAAGTTGTGTGTTTATTCTCTATCGCCAAAAATGTATGGAGGAGCAAATGTTATACCGTAATGCCAATTATTAAGTTTAAATTTTCTCTACATTATCGATTTTGGAATGTTGAGTTCTGGAATGATTTGTACTTTAGCTTAAGTAACTTCTAAAATGAAACAAAATGTCAAGTTCTGCATCATATGTATAATAGATAATCTTTACGGTTCTTATCTGAGAAAATAAAAATCCTATTTGCAACTACTGTGCTATTCTGTCAACATATTTCTTATATGGTTGCCGGAAATTTGGTAAATGGCGTTTGTATTCTTCTACAACTCGATCGGTATTACAATTACATATTGCATAAATAATCAACATATCCAAATGTTCTTCGTCACTCAATATGACATTCTTTTAGAAAGCACACAACTGCGAGCAAAGAATTTTATTTTCTTCCTCGGCATTCCAGTACTTTATTGAGAAATCTCAAATGTTCAGTTTCAAAAATTTATTTTCTCTTCTTAATAATGTCGAAGTTGTAACTATTGACCAATAACAGTCAACTTCATTATGAGCGTTGAAGAATTTCTTTGAAGTCATGATAGCTA
>JAPMOR010110589.1:0-15714 GCA_026543865.1 Argiope aurantia | reverse complement strand
CTCTATCGCACTGGCTGGTCACCTGAGGCGACTAGTAAATAATAATTGCAAAACGAAAAGAGTTGGATGAATAAAATTTGATATATAGATGTAGCTTTGATCAAATTTTGAACCAAATTCATTCAGGGGTTGGCTGTTGGTTTCCCTCATTTTCAATTCATATAAATTCCATAACTCTAAAACGCAGCGTTTTATGTAAATGAAATTCAGTACTCAATTTTAGCATTTAAAATATAATTTTTTCAAAAAAATTGAATAAAATCTGTCAGAGTTGGCATCCGTTTGCACTTTCGCATCCATGTAAACACGATAGATAAATCATATTTCAGCGATTTAAATAAAATTTCGTTATGTAGTTATGTTAATAAAATTGTAATTCTGCGACTTTTGTTAATTGGAAAAAATTGTATTCAAAATGTATATACGTTGCTTTAACTATATTATAAAACACAAATTTTTCACGTACATATCACTGAAAATAAAATTCTGAACACTCGTGGCAATCAGAGCTTTTCCGAGTTTCGCAATTTTATGCAGGCAGGGTCAAAATAATATTCCTGTTGCAGAATAGGCCGGAAAGTTTCGGGAAGACCAACCTCAGGATTTAAGTTTCTTAACCACAGATTTAGAGGCTTAGTGAGACACTTTTCATTGGCAATTAGGAATATAATTTTTTTTAAGTGGAGTGAGATGCCTTAGGCAATGATAATAGTCAAAAATTCAATTCTAAAGTGGAGTTTTTTGCCAGTGAGTTTTTTTATCTAATTGATAAATCCTTCGAATTTATATGTCCAAAATTATTTTAATTATAAAAACAAACTAGAAAGATATTTGTTTTTAAAGTATTTTTTTAAAGGCAAATCTATTATACGTTGTGATGCAATAATTTTCATGCTGATAACCACAGAAAAAATAATTCTGAATAAATCACTCCAAAAGTAGCATAATACGAGTATAGGTTTAATAATTGCAGTGAATTTATTTTTAATGAAATATACTAATTATAAAATTTTCAAAAATTAATGTCGTGTAATTTGAAAATTTAAAATATATCTTGCATGATAAATAATCTCTAAAAATAATTACTATTGCTTGGAAAAAATAGAATTAATAGATGTATTATGTTTGCAAATATTGTTGTATGCAGCTTCATAAGATTGTAATTCCGTTTAGAAATTTGTATAAAACATGCTTCGAGAATGAGGCGGAAAAAAAGAATTCCAGTAAATTTTTGTTGGATTCATTGTTGAAGCCTAATTTATAAACTTCTCATTTTTAAAATCTACACAAATGAAGCATTGTTTTGTATCAGTGAAATGCCTTCTAACCTATTAGACTAAAATTGAAAAAGCAATTTTTTGAAAGCTCAGATATTTTCCAGTTTCCTTTAATTGGTGTCGAAATTTAATACTAAACACTTCAGTTCATTACATCTTTTATTTCATTTTTTTTATTGTTCCAGTAGATATAAAATGAGAATGAATCAAAATCATGAAATTGTAATTTGATTATTACTAGTCTTTTTCTTAATTGCAGAGCATAAATGAAAAATTAAAAAGCTGGAGATGGTTGAGTAACTTCTGCGAGAATTGGTTCTAGGTAAACTAAAAAGGCATTAACTCGTTCTTTTTCACGCCTCAAGAATGATATTCTCGCCGAAATAACTCCATGTTAAAAAATGTTGGAAAGTGCTTTAAAAATTAAAGACGATAAACAGATTATTACCTCTTATTACGCTCCAGTAACTGATTTCTAAACTGGTAGAGACAGTTAGTAAATGTATTTTTCTAAATGTTAAGAAATTAAATGTTTTATATTTTCCCCGGTCCTGTCATTCATATTTAGTAAAAACGGTTCTTGATACTAGAAAATTTTAAAGAATACATTCATTCTTCTACGACTGGCCACCACTACTGGTAAAGTAATGAGATGCTAAAGACCGCTGTGTGAGAAAACTTTTGATACTAAATTAGCTGACTCGAAATAAATCTTAAGGTATCGTTTCCAAATTTAAATTAAGCATTGTATTGCTATTTCAAATTGTTCCTTAAAATAAATTTGGAAGCAATCGCTACTGAAGTTAAACGCCTGAATCAAACGCCTTAATTTTAATCGGAAAACAGTGAAAGTTTTCTTAGCGTATGTTTTAGTGCATCAACGTTTGTTTGTTTAAATGCGACTGATGGTAACTTATAAAGTGTTAGGAGTCCGTAACTTTATTAGAAATGCCAATATGATGAAAATATAAAAAAATACAATTTTTCCATCATTTAAAACATTTTTCTCAACTGCAACTTTGTATCAATCTCCAACGACAAACCAAACAGCTTTTGGGACATTCTAAGAGAAGATAATCTGTGCATTCATTTGAAAACTTATGGAGATGGATTTTTCTTTAACATCAAAGTAAAAAGTTACACCCTGCGTAAGAAATTGCAGATGTTTCTTTTGATTGAAAGTTTGGAAGTCAGCAAGTATCTTAGTGTAAATTCACAGCAAAATGATGAAAATTAAAATATGTCAATACGGATAAAGCTCGGTTGTTCTGAGAAATAGTTCACTTAATACAACTGGTGGGGACGTTCTTGTAACTTTCCCTCAATACAACCTACGTCGTGTATAATTTCATCCATTATGGATGAGAATTAAGTATTTATTTTGGGACAAATCCTTCTTCCGTTTTCCGATTACGTCCAAAGTTTGGCATAAATCATTATTTTTGTTATGGCGGTTGCATCCTAAATGACATATATCTAGTATATTTCATTTATAAGTTGCCGCTTAATTATAGCGTAGTAGCCATTATACGAACTACTTAAACATTTTTAATGTGCAGAAATAAAGAAGTGGTTCTAACAAAAATCCTGCTTTTTTGTATTTTCTCTATAATATTATTTTTTTTTCTATGTAAATATATACTTTTATATTTAAAGTAATATAATTCTTAAGAGATTTAACGTCGTAAAACAATTGGAGTGGTTCCCTCCAATTCTTTAATAAAAGTGAATTTCTTTAGACGCATTTTCCCCCCAGTCGATTAATATGAAAACTGGACACAGAATAAATACAACTGTAGTCAGAAAATAGCACACCAAATTTGATATATTTGAACAATTGCATTAAATCTGTGTACCTGATTTCATTTGTCTTGCTCTCTTCCTATTTGTAGTTATCTCGCTAATTTTTATTCGAACAGACTTGCATGGTTGAAAGAACAGGCAGAAACTTGATAGAAATCCACAAATTAGTTTAAGACATATATACCAAGTTTCATCATTTAATACGAAGCATTTTTGAGTTGTTTTTCACAGATGGACAGACAGATAGACACTTTCCAAAAATCTGTCCTTTGAAGTGAGCGAGGTCCAAAACGTGGAAATTTCTCGAATCCGAATTTTTTGACGATTAAAATACTTTTTCTATACTTCATGTACGAGAAAGTAAAAAATTCTTGTATAGTTATTGATTAGAGTATCCAGTCGTTTTCGCATTTAATAAAACGTTTCCTTTGACTTTCTGTAAAGCTGAACTAACTATCTTTGCGCATCAATTCTGTAAGAAATATGCTGTCTTAACGTTTATTGTAAAGATTCGAACACGAAAGTAGTTAGGGAACCGGCTAGAGTTCGAAGATAGATTTTTTTTTAAATACAGAAAACAGATAATGAATTGAAAATTTCAAAAGAAATATTTTTTCCTGTTCCTAATACTAACAATAAAAGTGAGCGTGTGTGTTTGGCACTGAGTAGACTAAATTTGTTTGTCAAAATGTACCATTAAATTTATATAATATAGGAAGTTGGAAATGTGCACCGCGGAGCGATTTGTTTGATATTTTAATTTATAAGAAACTAGCCGCCTTTGGCGAACCAGATGGTCTCCAAATCTTAATGCTCTTTCAAATTTTAATAATTAAATATTTTATGTAACTCTTATTTTTATAGCTTTTTCCTCAAAATATCTTAAAACTTCAAATTTTGATAGTCATATAATTAATTCATAATATTATAAATGCCTTCAGTCGTAACGTAATGTGTATCTCTCTAATTTTCTGTTATCTCCCGTAGAATTTATGCTTTAAGTTAAAGTGGAAATGATTAAAGTGCAATTGATATAAGAACTTTTTTTACTGAAACGAAATATTTTTTAAATATGAGTACTGAAAATCGAATCGCTGAATATTTAAAACTTATGGGCACTAAAGAATATATTTCTTAATTTATATAATATCTCAAGCTCTTCAATAAAAATTTCTCAGATTCATCATGAAGGGATCGATTAATTAGCAATGTTTAGTTTTAAATGCATCAAACACTAAGAAAATAAACAGAATCGTTTAAAATAATCGATCGAAAACAGGTTAAAAAAACTACTTACAAAAAGATGTACTTAAAACTACAAGCATATACAAGAAATATATAACTAACATAAATACAATTTAATTACAAAAGCATTCAACTAACCTAAAAATAATTTAAATCCAGTCCGCATCCATTGAAAATAGTTGTCAACAATCAGAACACAATGCGCATGCGTGAATTTTCACCGCCAGTTACGGTAACGCAAATGCGTGAATTTTTCTACGTCAGTTGGGGTAACGCTATGCAGATTAGAAAATTTTAATTTCCTTTTTTCTGTTTTAATTCAAAAGTACTTCAGAATGAATCTGAAAGATCGATTAATTAAAAATGTTTAATTTTACATACATCAAACCTTAAGAAAATAAACAGAATCGTTTGAAATAATCGGTCGAAAAATATGACGCCTAACCTCATTAGCGTGGGAAAAAAAACTGAAGCCTTACTCATTTGGAGGAGGGGAAATGAAGATTTTTTTGGAGGGAAAGTTAGCTTTAAATTAATAATTAAAATTCTAATTGAAAAAAGAAAGGGACCCCAGGTGCACATTGCAAACATCCAAGGTATTACATGTACCAAATTTGGTAGCTGTAGGTCAAACAGTCTGGCGCACACACACACACACACACACATTGAGCTTTATATAAGTATAGATTAAGCCGAATTTTGAAATTTTTTTCCACAACGAATTTTGAAAATATTATTGCACAAAAACGAAGTGTATGCCATTTTAAAATTATATCAATTTAATAATAGTTCACATTTTTCCTGAATTACGGAATTTTTTCTGAACATTTTTAACCTATTTGCAGTCTATTGCCTTTATCTTCTAATTCAATTTTCCTTGCTTCATCAAGTATTTTATCACGTAATTTTTTTTCCATCTTCAGACCTTAAAGAAAAATAATACGGTTTATTATCCATGGGGCTTTCTACAAGAATAAAAAAAGTACTCTCTTTTCATAGCACATTTACGTTTCTAATAGCGCGTTGATATCACGGGATTAGTCTGGATTAGAAAGTTTCATGCAGGCAATAAATAGAAGATACGTCAAGTAGTTAGAATAATTGGGCTTTAATGTCTGACAAATCAAAGGAATAACGCAGCTAAGCAACTGAACCGAAATCAAATATAATCACTACTTCCGGTGAATCTGCTGCTTAAACTATCGGGAGTGGTCTTTCCAAAACTTTCTCGCTTACTCTTTATTAAACTGTCATACTAGAGAACTCCAGTGCGTGCAATAGTTACAAAATATTAACTTTGGCGTGAATTGAGTATTTTTACTGAATCGCGTGTTGACCTTGGTGAATTATTTGGCGATTTATCCCTGGCATGCATGAATAGTGTCCAAAAATCGAGTTTGTATTTCAGACAAGTATTTCGCTACCGATTAGAACAAAAGTTTGACACAAAACGGCACTTGTATTAACAAAATCAGGTACCAGATTGAATATATTTAAGTCATTGCGTTTATGAATTGTTGAATTAGTTTCTGAAAGTACAGACCGACAGACAGTCAACCCGTTGATGGATTTGGCACAAACTTTGATAAGTTTCAAAACTATAGAAGTTAAATCTCTGTTCCAGATTTTATTTATCTTGCTGTCTTTGTTTTATAAGTATCGTGGGAAATTATATTAAAGCAGCTGCACTTTCTCTGAACAGATTTTATTCAAAATTTGATATAAAACTGCAAATTCGGTATAATGACCATAAACCAAATTTCATTCTTCTAGCTCATATCGCTTTTGATTTACCTTTGTCATAGATAGACGGATGGACTTACATTTTCCAAAAATGTTTTTTTCTAAATCAAAAAGGTCTAAAATATGGAGATTCGGTAAATTTCCAGTTCGAATTATTTTGACGATTATTATACTACATAGTCGAGAAAGTAAAAGAAGTCTCCTTGTGATGAAAAAGCACTTAGAATTTCGTAAAAATAGCCTATTTATTCGGAAAGATATAAAGGTTATTTTTTAATCTGACGTTTTTCTCAAGTTTTTTTTAATAAAATGCGGAATTTTCAATCAAATAAAAATGCAGAATGTTTGAAAAAAATTATTGCATTATATTAACATATAAAATGAATGCTGTAAATATTCAATGACATATTATTTTTTGTAAATGCATTTTAATTGTGCATGCGTGAAATACAGCATATTTGCTCTTTCAAAAATCAAATATATTGGGTAACTGTACAAAAACTGCGACTGAATACATTCGACATTCTGAGAAGTTATCGCTGTTTCAGTGCTTTAAATTTCATCTCTCTTAAGTTAAAAGATGGAACTTTTCTGTAATTATTTAAACTTGAATCTTTGAATAAAACATCAAATTCTATGCGAGGTTAGACATAAACTAAATCTTGCAAGTAAATCTTCATATTTGCAAGTAACGGACTGGAGAGAGTATTTAAATTCGCATTAACATATATTTTTAAATTTGTGCAAAAAGTGAACTTCTAATAACTATGCAACTTAATTTACGATACAATTAAAAGCATGCGGGCTACTTGTAGGTTTAATTTGGGCGCTAATCGTGAAAGGGCATCGAGTGAGGAATGAAGGAATCAAGCTCATTAATTTTCAGCCTGATTCTGCCGGGATTCAGCGCCGTTCTAAAAGAAAATCAGAAACCCTGAAACGGCTATAGAGAGTTGTCCAATTAGAAATTTCCGTTCTCTTTTCTTATGTTTTTAGAAATTTGACTGCAATGCGCAAGATTTTGATCTCATTTCCATAAAATAATTGGGGGGTTGAATAGAATGTTGCCATTATGGACAGGGATTCCTTGTTTCCTTTTGCAAGAAAAACATGCAGTTTTTGCTTTCAATCACATTATAATTGAAGTCACTTAGTTGGAAATCTACTGTCTCTTCAAATATTAATGGATTACATAAGTAATTTTTTTGCTATTTGAGAACTTAAATTACAGCACTTTGTATTATGTATTTACAAATTAAGTGTAAAGATATTTGTGTAATTATTATGAAGTAGGGTGTGTAATATATTTTTAATATTAATTCGAATTCGGTATTACTGTTCCAAATTCAAACAATAGCAGCCCACCTTTTAGAGAGGGATTGAAATTTTTTCGCACCATTAAGAGTTTTAATGGCATTTATATGGAATTTTTTATAAGTTGCCTATATATTTGACTTTGGAATTATAAAAGGCAAATATGCTATAATTCACTCATGCGTAGTTAAAATTATTTTTCTAAAACACTCATATCTTTGAATATTTATTGGAGGGATATGAGAACAATTAGGCATTTCACGAAATCAAATTTTGTAAATTCCAAAAAAAGTAGTAATGAAATCTAATTAATCCCTTCTGGGTAAAGCTTATAAATGTGAATAGATTTCGTTATAAGATACTTAGGTGTATTATGAGCCAGCAAAATTATTCTTTATTTCCTTCCATGCAGTTGAAAATATCCAAATCGTTATAAAATCAATATCCATTGCAATTCCGTGCTTGACTTCCTCTATATCGATCAAACAGTCTTATTGACGAAATCTTTGACGCAGTCTCAGATGAAAAACCAAAATGGGACAAAATATAGTAAACGAGAGGCGGCCACAGAAAAAGATCTTAAAATGGATTGATGAGCCAATCCATCTTAGGGAAATGTTGGTTGAGGCAATCACTCACACACTTTGACATGCAATATGGTAGTGGTAATAACTTCCTTTTGAGATAGGGCGCTCCAAATATCAAACTTTGGAAAATTACTTAAAGTTCGGCGGCAGCTTGTGGCGTTTCAGTGCCCCCTCCCCATTCAACAGTTCTTGATTCACACCGCTTGATATTCGAAAAATTGATGAAATCAAGAACAAAAATTCAAACATCGTATTCTTGCTTATTTTTTAAAGTGTCTAATATGTCCCTGATATTTTATGTAATTCACTATATAATAATATATTTTGATGCACATTTTTGTAAGTTTCGTATAATTTAGTTGAAAATTCTTCGTTTTAGAATTCTAAAAACTTATGAAAAATTTAGGATTTTAAAAATAAAGAAATTAGATTCCCCGATGTTTACGCTGTTTGCACCAAAATGCGTATAATGCTTCACAGCGTCTACCATTACTGAATGATCCGCATCATTATCTGCTTTCTGTTCGGAGGTATTAACAAAATTTTCAATTACTGGTTGTTTCTCTAAATACCACGTGTCGGAATCGTCATGGTCAATTGTGAGCATATTTGTACATTTTTGACATAGTCGTAATTGTAAGATGGTTCTTAAAGCCTTTATGAAGAAATCCGAAACAAAGTGTAAATTCGAAAGTAACCAGATATTTTGGATCATGTATTTACAGTAAATGATACTAATCTAGTGAATATGTATAATTACCGATGATCGTTCATAATCGCCAATTTATTATATTAACCGTAATATTTAGTAAATATTTGTGAAAGCAACGGGTGAGTTAAAATCATGTCTTTGTGGATTATTCTAAGATTACAGATAAGTTGCATAGTCGGATTTTTAAGAAAATTATGTTTCCCATCCGGCACACTGGTAACTAAGATAACAGTCCTGAGCTGCGCATGCTCTGCATAGATCGAGCATCCCTCTAAGAAGTGGTGGCTCTGGTTTTCATCCTTATAGGGCGCTACATTGATTAAATATCAGCGCTAATGAATAATTATTTGACAATACTTTGGTCCTTACATCTTCGAACTAGTTTGGCATATTAGAAAATTCAAAGATGCAAGGTTTACCATGACAAATCAGTATTGTAAACATTTAATGACGACTTAGCATGGCATTAGCATAGCATTAAAATGTCAAGAGGGTGGGGGGTATATTATTTTAGTTCATTATTTCGAAAAGAATAGACTTACACGAATGAAATTTGGTTTCCAGGAGTTTATGATGTCGTTTTAAAATTTAATAAATAAATTGGGTGTTACCATTGGAAATTTTAAAGTTTGTTCTTTTTTCAAAATATAGACGGGCCGTTGTGAAATTTTTAATTTAAAAATCTTTACATTAATTCCTTTCGAATAATTCCTTTTTTTAAACTATGATGAACGAGACCAGAATAAAGATAGGTAGCTCCTTTATTTTTTCCGCGACTCTATGTTGGCACCAATTTGTACTATTTAATTTGATCGTCATGAAATAGCGTCGACAGAACAGTTATTAAAATCCGTTGCCTTTCGTTCAATCTGCTCATTTCTTGCGAGGAATCCAATGACAATTTACGGATATACATTTTCTTTGTAAAGTGCAATAACTTCTGAATTCTTTAGCAGTTAAGGCAAATCTTTGTTTGTATAATACTGGTTGGATTTCTGAATACCATTTCTAAGAAATCTAACTTACCAAAAACTTCTGTTGTCGGTGAAAATTTTACAAATCTTTATTACACAAATTTTGAAAATGCGTTTACGAAAGTTTTAAAAAAAGATTGGTATGGATTAATTTTTGAGGGAAGGGGTCCTATGAGATCTGTATGAGGGAATAAGTAACGCACATCATTTTGAAAACAATAATAAAAGAGGGAGAGTGGTTCTCATCAAAACTTTCTTGTATACTCTAATAAAATTATCTCACGCATTCAATAAAAATTGTGAACCTTAGATAAGGCAGAGGATATCTTGTATGACTCTGGCGTACGATAGACACGGAATATTAACCTTTTTACGTGAATTTAGCATTTTCACTGAATCTGAGATCCTTGGAGAGTTCTTTTTTTGACGATTAATCCCCGCCATGCGGTTAATAACATCCGAAAATCGAAATTTTGTTTTCAACGATCTTTTCCCAAACGATTAGATCACAAAATGACGAACCAAATTTATATATTTAAGTCGCGTTTTTGAGTTATCGTAAACATGTTTCTGAAACACAGACGACTCGTCTTTAGTTGGATTAGGCTCATAATTTGATGGATATCTTCTACTCTATAGATGTTAAATCCATTTAGATCTCTTCTTTTTGTAATTATCTTGTTAATTTATATTCGAAAATCTGGATTAACAGACTTCTTCTGAAAGGAATTTGCTAAACAATTGACAAAAATCGACACATTTGCTTTAAAGACTGTATACCAAAGGCCATTCGTCTGACCCAAAGCGGTTTTTGAGTCACCTTTGTTACAGACTTACATAATGTCAAAAATGTGTTTTCGAGGTCTAAAACGAGAAGATTCCTCGAAATCTGGAGTTTGAATATTTTGATTACAATACTTTCTCTATTTCATTTACGAGAACGTAAAATTGGTAGCATGAAATTATATCCAATTTACTCTCTTTTTGGCATAACTACCAATTTTGTTGAGGTATTTCACTTCATAGCTTGAAAATCCAGATCTCATAGAATGCCGTCTTGTGTTAGCGGAACCGCTGTTACAAAGCTTGTTTGAGGTCACCATCATAAAACAAGCGTTTGACCATCGAGGAACCTCTTTATGGGTTCAAATGGAAGGAAAACGGAGTTTTATTTCCGGCGCTATTTGATAGGTGCTCCAAAATTTCTTAATCGAATATTTGCAATTTTGAACGAATGGGAGATAAATTTTACCAGAGCTTGCCGAAAAACGGCATCATGTATTTGTTGATTACAGATAACATATGTTTATTTACGAGGATGTTGTCTGGGATTTCAAAGAATTTAAGAGCATTGTAATTCCCATTGGGTGCTATGGTCACTCAGACTACAATCCTGAACATTATACGTTTAGCATCTGCAAGCGGTGGATGATTTTTTTCCCCTTTACCGGAAGGGAATGAATGGAAAATTCTACTTAATTTAAAATCGGTAGAGTCATACTCACATTTGAGATAAAAATATAAGATTGGATTTTTTACCCGTATTGGGAAAGTTTTCATGTAGATGCTTTAAAGTATATATTTCCGCATAAGTACGTGCTTCTGCTTAGAATATTATAATTTATAAAATCCTCTTTTGACCTACAGCATTATTTTGAATTGAAAATATAATGCTCGAATGAGTTATAATAATGGCCGCTGAGAGCGTTTTCATAAAAATATTAATTCATAAAAACTCTAGTTTAAATAAACCTTTCTAACTACGCTTAATCAAATCAAAATAAAACAAAGCGAGAAATGAAAGTAAAAAATTACCACTAATCTAAAAAAAAGTTCAATTTAAAATCAAATCAATGCAGAAATTTCTTCATTTGTAAAATGGAGGGTATCTGCAAAGAATTTGCTCCAATTGATCAAACAATTACCTGCAAATATCATTTAAATATTCGATTGAAGTTAAGAATTTGTCGCATTTATCCAAAATGTAGAGATGAAAACAATCTTTGTTTTATGGTCATATGCTCAGGCATACAAGTTGCTCGTAGATTTAAAAAAAAAAAAAAAACCCTGTGTTTTTGTATTATTTATTGTATTTACTCGATTTAGACATTTCTTTACTACATGACTCAGACATTTCTTTATTACCAAAACTTAAAATGAAATTAAAAAGGTTTTATTTTGTTGTTCTTTTAACCATATAAATTTTCGCCTTTCGCTCTTCGAGGCCCATTTAGAAAGTAACTGCACATTAAATAATTATTAACCGCAACAAATGTGTTAGAACCTAAATGGCATATTCTGAATAGAAAGTCAAAGCAGACAATTTTTGTTTCTTTTGCAGATCCAGTCTCGAAATCCTTCGACACATGGTGTAGGATTAGCAAAGAGTAAGAGTAAAAGGTAAGTAATGACCATTTTCAAGAAGTATTCCTTCTTTCAATGATTCGTTTGCATTCCTATCTTTCTTTCCTGCCGTCCTTTAAACAAGCATAATCTGACGGTAACTGTTCCGTATTCATGCAGATTTTGAAAATCATTTAAGTCTCCCAAAATATTGCAGGAAATCGACTTCTTATTTTTTCTAGCAATCTGAGGTTTCGCGAAATTTCTTCTAAAATATTTCCATCTTTTAAAAATGAAATGATAATGATACAAAATATTATGTAACAAAATAAGACTGTCTTTTAACTCCAAGTTTTATAAATACATGTAGGACTGGCTGGGACAAAATGCCCATTCAATCCCATTTGGAACAGTGTTTAGGGTACTGATTAAAAATCTTTTAAAGAAAAATAAATAATTTATTAACAGTAAACAAAATTAAAAGGACATTAACAATTAGGATGGGAAAGCTTATTTACATTAAAGTTAGATTTAAAATATTTAGATGGCACCAAGTGCGAAACCTAATACCATGTCTGTCCATAGCAAAACTATGGAACGCCGTGGCATATTAAATACTCATCATTATTACCGAAACGAAGAACCCTTTCTCCTCTTCTCTCGAGCGAATGCCAACAGCTCTCTTGTTGCTCAAACTCATGGTCATGTGATTTAGTACTTTGGCTTACTAGAACCCATGGTGCCATCTATTACAGTACAATGAAACTAAATTGAATTGGATGCGTTCATCATAACAGTGGAATGGTAATGGCCACTAATTAAAACTCTACATATATTAATCATAAAAATGTTTTAATTTATATGTATTTATACAAGTACGTTCCCCATAGTTCCCTCATTTTTTGGAATCTTAAAATAAAATATTAGATTCAAAATTATAATAACAAAAAATACAGAGCAGGCAGTACAATGCTATCAGTCAGTTAAATTCAACAGTGTTTTTTACTATCTCATATACGAAATATAGGGAAAATATTGTAATCGTCAAAAAATTCGCACTCGTGATTTTGATGAATCTTGATATATTGACCATGAGCCCTCTAACGGATGTGGGAAAAAATTATTATGCTGTAACTCCTACCATTCTTTGTAAATTTCTGAACGTATGTTTATTGTGCTGTCATTGTGCATGTAATGGCAGAGAAGTTTAAATGCAAATACGGTTGTGCTCTTTGAATGATCAATTTTGATTGAATTATAGCCATAAGCCACAAATAAAACTAATAGCATGTTAATAGCATTTTTAAAAAGTTTTCACCATTTTCATTGAAGTGCATTGAAAATCTTTGCTTTTCCAAAAAAGGAAAGTTCAAGTTAACTAACACATCTCATTTTTAAATCTTCTGTTAGAATGAACCAACCATATGGACTGAATCGAACTATAGTGAACTAAATGATCAGGGAACTAAATGATATCGTGACTCCAGTAATATTGATTATTTTTACGTACAACTGAAAGACTCATCATCAAGAAAATTAAAACTGATTACTTTTGTAATTTTGATATTTATTATCACCGGTTTGCGAAAGCGGTGCCGATTTAAATGATCCGCATTGACAAGTTTCTTCCAGTCGAGAAACTGATTTACTAAGTTAACAAATTAGTGTCTCAAAATTTTACCATTGTGTGAACCTAAACATTTCAATAATTCTATCCACCAGTCTTTTTTTATATATATCTAATTTGTTCTGAAAACTTCAGTGGTTCCCTATATATATTTGATAAAAAAAATATTCTCCTAACAAAAGTCAAGCTAATGGAGTTAAGCTATGCATTAAATTAATCTGAACATATTAATAGCAAAGAAAAAAAAGAATCGTTTGTTTTTTCAGAAATTGCGGAAATATAATCAACACGAATCAATTATATTCTTAATATCAGCATGATTTTTCAGTTCATAAATATTTTGTTTACAGATTGAGGCAATCCCATTAATTTTCAAATCTATTCGTCATGCATCCTTATTAGTCATGCCGCTATAAGGAATTAATAACCATCGGGTTTTATGAAGAATGAAATATGTTGTATCGTAAATATAAAAAGAAAATGAAATGTTGGTGAGATGAGAATACCGTAAAATAATTTAAGGCAATGAATTTATCGGTGTTTTTTAAAAGGATTTTCTGATAGAAATGTTTGGAGATAAAGGTAGATATTACTTTATAATAACAACACTCATGGGAGTTTTACATAGAATTCAACCATATTTTAACAGTTGCCTTCAACATTGAAATAATATTTAAATATTTTTATAACATTTCATTTAATTTTTTAACACATTTCACTTGTCAGTATGCGAATTATATTGAGCGAAGAACTTACGTTTCAAATAAAGCGAATACTAGATTTCAGCTGTTCCTTCCGTTTCAGGCCACTTTGAACTCGTAAAAGTATTTAAAAATGAAGTATTTTTATCTGTCCGTACAGGAATACGTTAACCCAAAACGCAACGAGTTAGGAAGATTAATTTTATATGCAATCTTTTCTTCGAAATGAATAATTTGAAAACAATTTTGGATAAAATGCTTCAGAAAGAAGTATGCCTATGAATCCGTGTGAATATGATGAATTAAAAAAAGTTAAATGGATTAAATTTTGCACAGGCTTAAATCATCAGATTTTTATATCTGTGCCAAATTTTTACCATTTCAGCTGTATCAGAAAATAGACCCTTATAGCCTTAATTATTTTTATGTATTGAAACGTGATTTTCCCCAAATGCAACACACTAGAAACATGAAATTCATTTTGTAGTGATAGCCCCTAATCTTTTCAAACTTTTTCGAATTTTGGACTCCTTCAGGAAATAGACGAGGCTTAAAATCTATACCGGATTGTTTTCTGTAGACAGAGAGGCGTATTTTGTCACTGTAGGAAAATATGTGAGCTTTAGAATCCTGAATTGGATGAAAATTCTTCGTGTGTTGTATTGTACTTTTAAGTCTCTTTCAAATTGCTAATATTTGTAGACTAGCAATCTGTCCGTAAATTGTATTATGGTTTGTATTGAAATAATTGGAAAAAAATATTTCTACAAAGAGTAAAAATGACAAAAGGATGGGTATTCTTTTATGTAACGGCTGATGCATTCTGTGTGAAAAATTGCAAGTGAATCCATTTTTATGCACTTTCATACTGCGAGTCTTTGAGCTACTGATTTACAATTGTTTTTTACGTTAATACAGTTGCAAAAGAGGAAACTACTTATAATCAGAGGGTTGATTGTATTTATGATATTTTGTAATTATCTTTCACCTAATCAGATATTTACGAATTAGTGCTCAGTATGAACCTATAACATAAATAATAGGCGTAAGTTAATTTCCCCGTTTTAATATTACTTAACGTATTGAAAGGTAAGAAATGGCCTTGATTTCCTCAGACTTTTTTTAAAAAATGTCATGTACTTTTAAGCGATAACTGCTGGTAAAAGATACAAATTTATTGAATACTAGCCGCCTTTGGCGACCAACCGATTCGCCAACCTTAATGTTCGTTAAAATTTTAATAATTAAATATTTTATGCAATTCCTACTTTAATAGATTCTTCATCAAAATATTTTAATACTTCAAATTTTCATAGTCATATAATTTACTCATAATATTAGAAAGGCCTTCAGTCATAACGTAATATGAATCTCCAATTTTCTGTTAG
>JAPMOR010110587.1:2713-25155 GCA_026543865.1 Argiope aurantia | reverse complement strand
AAAAATGTGACTTTAATTGAATCATTCCATTATAAATTATTGTGTACGCGCTTTAAAAATTACAAATATATATGTTTCGAAATAAAAGCAGAAGTTAAAAGTTTATTTTGGAGTTATTGCAACTATCTTACCTTAATTTTAATATTGGCAAAGCTGCGATTGAATGCTTTGATGGATGAATTAGATTTTCATCAAAGCATTAAAATCATTTTTACAGAGTATGTATTAACGATCTTTCTCATTTGTGCGTTTCAATCGCTCTTGAGAAATACCGAATTTATCACGCAATATACAAATAACATGTGAGAAAATAATAATTGAATATCTACAGAACCGAAATTGCTCAATCAATTTCTTTAACGCCTTTTATACTACATCATGTACATTTTATAATACATTCTAATACAAGTTTGAAAAATATTTATCCGGAAAGATTCATTTGTGGCATATACTTCCCTTTAAAGCTATCATCTTCTTTTAAATATCTGCTCTTTTCCAGGGCTGATTCATATTAAAGAGTTTCAAAGAAACTAGAGGAAAACTCTATGAATGATTTGCCAAATAATTCTTGATGATAGCATGCCTCAAACACCATAGCTTTCTATATTAAATTCCCTTTGGGTATTGTCAATGTGATTGATTAATGAATAGATTTTTATCAAAGAAATTTATTAGCCAATCATTGATTTAACATATTTTTTGGTGGGATTGGGATGTTCTGTACTGGTAATCGTCTTCTACAGACGGCCTTATTCATTAATGCCCCCACTATAATCATGCTTCATTTTTAAATCATTAGAGATCATTAAAATAAAATATTGTTCAAATAACTTACAGGATAGTATTCTTTTTTTGTGTCAAGAAATGTATTGCTTAAAAAATTGGAACACTAATATTTTATTCCAGAATCCTCTCAGTCATATTTCATAAAATATTTTGATCAGAAAGACGTTTGCTCACTTCTGTGTATTCTCATTTTTGTATAATACAACAATTTCGGTTATTTTATAAATATAGCCATAGTGTCAGTATCCATACATGGAAGTAATTTTTGTCTTTAAAAATTATTCTGCCGTAACCTTCTGTTATTTACGTTTCTTCTCTGATAAGACTTGAGCAACTTTATGAGGAAGATGTCTATAAGACAGATCTTGTGCGCGGAGAGAAGGTAACAACACACATACACATATGTATGGATATATGTATGTCTTCCAAATATATGGATATAAACTTATAATTGCAATTGACTGAAAAAAATATTTAAAACTTACGGTTTAATTAACACTTCATCAGTGATCTAGTCACTAAATTGATCACTTCATCAGTAATCTAGTCACTAAATAAGTTTTTCTTTGCTTATAGTTTATCTTGATGACTTAAAAATGATAATAAATATCAGAATAAATAGGAAATTAGTGAAAAATACAAATAAACTGAATTATTTTTATCATTCATGTCTTCCTGATGGGTGACTCTCAAAATTCCTCTGAATTCAGTATCCGGATTTGACATATGTATCCGGATTCAGTATCCGGATTGCAAGAAAATGTATTAAATATTGCATTTATTTCTAGGTGAAATAAATGAATAAACTAATGAAATTTAATTTCCGTTAATTGAAATTATTTAATTTATATTACAACTTTATAATAACCATTTCACTGCTTAATTGAACATGCGTTTTGCTTTTCCAAGTTTTTTCGATCACACGCAGCAGGTACTAATTCTTCACTCTCGGAGAATTCTGTTTACTTAAATATGGAAGAAAAATATAGAGAAGAGGTTTAACTTTTCTAGTGTCATGGTGGATACATATGTATTAACATGTGTATCTATGCAGGCTTTAGCTTAACTATAGAGTCCATATTGACATTGCAATCTCAGAAGCCTAAAGAAAACTATGCAGTTTTACCTACTGCTGTTCTAAGTGTATAGATATAAACTAAAGGTTATATTGGAAATTCTTTCATTTTTTTTTCATTTCCAACGCTGATAACTCTGCACAGCACTTTACAGATGTAGAATCTTTCTGCCACCAGAATTTTCAGATATTTTACCAGAAGAAATTGAGGAGAAATTCTAACTTATGATCAGTAAATGTGTCGGAATATTTAAGATAAAACCAACTACTGTAAAAATGTGGCAAGCCATGTTATTACAAGTCTCAGCCTTTATATCGATGGATCGAAAACAAAAAAGGCTCAAGAGCAACGTATTGCTTTCCTAAAGACAATAACAGAACTCCAAATGTACAGTTTACCATCTCAAATTCTGTCCTGTCACAAATCAGTTCAATATTTCAAAACAATTTTTCGCCAACAGTAAACGCTAACTTATGATCTGTCACAAATCAGTTCAATATTCAATAACAATTTTTCGCCAACAGTAAACGCTAACTTATGATCAGTAAATGTGTTGGATAATCTAAAATCAAACCAAACTACTGTAAACGATGTGAAAAGCCAGGTTATCACAAGTCTGAGTATTTACGCAGATGGGGCGAAAACTAAAACAAGAATGTGTAAATGGCGTATTGCGTAATAACAGCAATCCAAAAATAATGCTTACCATTTGTTATACTAATACTGTTTACAGAAATACTGAAATTCTACTCTTCCATAAATCTGTTTAATATGCATAACACTTCTTTCCAACAGGTGACCGTCTTTGCGGGCAACCAAGTTTGCATCCAAGCAACACTCAATCCAAAAAACGATAAATAGGATAAAATACAATATCTCGGGTTATATTTAAACCTCGTCTCCACCCTCGTATTGGAGTGATGTGGAACAAAGCTCATGTTGGTCGCTGGGAGTGAAGCAGCCTATCGACTGATTAAAGAAGAGGACAATTCAAAAACCATGGCAGGTAGAATAAATTGTCCTTCCCAGATAGTTTAACATGAAGCAGAAGACATTGGTTCTTGGCAAATGGGTTGCGATAACAGAAGTACAAGATATCTTACCGAAGTAAGCCTTTAGCCGATCCCTGGAGG
Source organism: Argiope aurantia (assembly GCA_026543865.1). NCBI lineage: Eukaryota > Metazoa > Arthropoda > Arachnida > Araneae > Araneidae > Argiope > Argiope aurantia. The sequence goes on along the minus strand of JAPMOR010110587.1, from coordinate 22,160 downwards.
AATGAGACATTATGTTAGAAAGGGCGTGGGTCCTTCTCTTCGTACTTCATAGATTCTATAACTAAGATTGGTGCAATGTCAACTTTTTATATGGACTACCCTGCTGGACATTGCCTTTGAAACCTCGATGGAAAAGACCCTCTCCGTTTCCTCCTTTGCCTACAAAGCAAGATCAGCAGATTGAAAGAAGGTCAAAGTTTTTTAGCTTATTTTCATCTTCATGTCCACAACATTGTCCGAATAATTGTAAAGGTTATAATCAGCCAGAGTGATGGGGGGTAGGTATGAAGAAGTTTATGTATTAGGTCTACCGGAAAGTTCTGTCCGCTCCGGTTACAATCATAACTGGGGATGAAAAGTGGATTACCTATGAAAACATCATAAGAAAAAGGGCATATTGTGAACCCGGAAAACCTGCCCCCTCTACCTTTAAACCGAAGTTGAACCTGAACAAGAGAATGTTGTGTATATGGTGGGACATTCGAGGACCAATACATTTTGAGCTGTTGAAACCAAACGAAAGGCTAAATTCGGAGAGGTACTGTCAGCAATTGGATAAATTAAAAACAGCACTTCAAGAAAAGAGGCCGGCGATGTTCAATAGGAAGGACATCATACTGCTTTATGACAATGCCAGGCCACATGCTGCTTTGAAGACTCGTCAGAAAGTCGCAGAGCAAGGCTGGGAAATTCTGTCGCATCCACCATACTCCCCGGACCTAGCACCATTTGATTATCACTTGTTTCTGTCCTTACAAAATTTCTTGCAGGGCAAACAATTCAAGAACGAAGAAGATATCAGACAAGCACTGGTTCAATTTTTGGCCTCTAGAGATAAGACATTTTTTAAAAAGGGGATACACAAATTGCCATCACGCTGGCAAGAAGTCATAAATAATGATGGCAATTATATTATTCAATAAAGTTTATCCAAAGTATGAAAAAATGTATTCCTTTGTTTCATTCTAAAACGGACAGAACTTTTCGGTAGACCTAATATTTTGGTACATTCGCCGACATCATTATCCTCATTAGCACCTCAGCTAAAGTAGACTCATTAGTAACTCATTTGCTCACTGATAGTACTTTATGTGAAAATTAACTGCAGTTTATCTTTTTCCAGGGAAAGTGAATGGTTTGAGTATATACAAAATATATACAAATTAAGGTCAAATTTGATTCGCATGTTTCATGTGGTGAAACTAAGAAAGGAGTTCTGATTTCATCTTCTCCAATCAAGCTCCCACAACAGTCGATATTAAAATTATTTGTGACGAATTTTAGAATGTGTATATAGAACAAATAGAGATACCTTGATAAAGCCGATGGACAGATTTCGGTACAAAAACTATTTTATGATTAAATTAGTCATAAATTTAATTCCATTTAATAGTTTGCGAATAATTTGTTGAAGTAAAAAAAAAAATAAGATAGTTCAAATTTTCAAATTGACAATAATTTTTTGTCAAGTCTAGTTAAATCAATTTATGAGGATAATAAGTGATTATAAGTTAAATAAGGGATTGGGCATACGTTTGGGCATAAGTGGATGAAACATTGCATATATATTAATCTTTGTCAAAGTTCATGTATAGAATAATCTATACTTATAATAACGCTCAATGTGTGTGTGTTGGCGCTCTACAGGTCAGACCATTTGACCTACAGCTACCAAATTTGGCATGTGTATACCTTGGAGGTAGGGAATGTGCACCTGGGGGTTATTTTTACGAATTTTCAAATAGAATTTTATTTATTTCAAAATTAAGCGAAATTTTGGAGCGTTTCTGCTATAACTTCCGAAAATATTACCGCACAAAAAAAGATTTTTACATGAAGTTAAAGATCAAAAATTTATCTTTCAAATGATACCATTGTTTTAACCTTAAAATTAAATTTCTATTTTTAAATGGATATTTTAACTATATTTTTCAACATTTTTTTTCGTACAAAATAAAAATAAAATTTAAGCTGCACGAGCACGTTTCGCATTCATGGGAAAAAATTAGCTTTTTTCAAAGTGTTGCCATCACATTGATTAAAGCTCCAATTAAAAATAAATTAAATCTTTTTGGAGATGAAATCTGCAAAAATATAATTTTTGGCACGTGTATGTAGGAAATGAAACAAATATGAAATAATATTTTTTCTAAAAAATAAATTCAAGAAGAGTTATTTTATGATCTTTTACACTATTTATATTATTAATCCAATAAATGTTTTATTTTAAGGCAAGTTTTGTTTAATATGAACAGAATATCTATTCAAATCAGGGCCACACAGCTAATTTGTAAACCTTTAGTAAGACACAGATCTGCTAAAATAATCTAAATGGAAAATGATTTATTTTATGTAACTTGATTCAATAAATGCTCTATAAATAAAGAATTTTTGATTTTACATAAAGCTTCTGCTGTGTAAATCACAATTAACAAAATATTCTTGAAACACTAATATTTTAAATAAAAAGAGTTAATTTCCTATCAACTAAATGAATCATTTAAACTGAGTGATTTATGAAAGTTTGAATATAACTATTCAATAAAAAAAGGATAATTTTAGATTTTCCATCGATCGTTTGGAAGAAAATACGCCAATCAGCGCGCAGGTTTCTCAAGATTAATTGACCTAAGATTATGAAAATGTTGAGTTTTTCTAAATTTTTAACATTCAAACCGTCATAAATAAGTCTTAGTTGATCGTGGAAAATAGAAACATTCATTCATTTATTTAAAATTTGGTCTGACCAGTATATTTCTCAGAATATGATACCTTACTGCATTAAATTATATTTCATAATTTTTGAAATATATTTATAGACTGGAACAAAATATTATCATTGATTTCATTTCAACTCTTTTGAAAGCAAAACTAAAAAATGAATTTTATACTGAATCTGAGAAATTTTTGTTGAATTATTCTTTGAGATATTACATAAATTATGAAAAATATTTTGTAGTTCACATAAGACTTAAATACCGAGCGATTTAGTTTGCAATATTCATATTCAATAATAATAATAATAAATAAATAACAATAAAGATGATAAATAAAATAAAACGCTTGGTTTTATTTAAAAATATCTTTATATTAATTGCAATTTCATCATTTCCACTTTAAATTAAAGTGGAAGTTTTACCGGAAATGACAACAAATTAGCAAAATATATATAGTAAATTGAACAAAACGATCTAAACAATAGTATAAGTTTGGTATGACTATCAAAATTGGAAGATTAAAAATGTTTTGTTTGAGAATCTATTAAGAGACCAGTTACTTAAAATATTTAATAGAAAATTGTAGCGATCGGTAATACTGGCCAACCGGCTGCTCTCCAAAGGCGGCTAATAGTTAATAAAGGTAATGATCCCTATTTCATATTATATGGGAATAAGTTACTGAAATATATTTAAAAAAATAGACCAATTAATATGATCACCTAAAATTATTGCGAAATTAAAAAGATAGTGTTATTTCCTTCGTCATTTTATTATTTAATTTGTTTATTTAAATATTATTCTCTGAATAAAATTTTAGAAATAAAAATATATGTTATATACTATTATGCGTTTTCTTCTCTTACACAATATCATCGTTTTAAACGGAAAAAAATTACATACATCTGCTCTTTATTATAAACATTTTTTTCAGACTTTACATAAAGAATATCAAATGAACTTCAATCAAATTTAGTGCCCATTCATGTAGATTACATTTTACCAAGTTTTGTTACATAAATAATAATTTTTATTATGTTGCTAAGTTACTTTTATCTTTGGCAAACGCACAAATTTCTCAGAATTATTGTGCTGTACAGGGTGGTTATAATTAAACTTCCCCTATAAACAGCATCCTACAAGGCAAACGGGTGAAAGGATTGCAGCGAAATTTGGTATATAGAGTATATTGTTAAGAATTCAGTTAACCACGTGATCTCCCTGGGCGGAACTAGCTGCCAATCATGTGTCACGTGGTCTCCCTGTTGTTGTTTAATATATATATTTTTTTCTAGCAGAAGCGAACTGGACTCCTGCACTAGGGGAAGTGTTTTCTCGGCTCTCCCGAGAGAGTTTTATGTGTAGTTCTCTAGGCCTTCTACACTATGGCGTTTTCATGTGCCTTTTGTTGTTGATGTTACCAATAAACCCCGAAAAGACAACATGTGTCTTCAAGTCATTTCACCCAGACCACAATCTTCACTAAATTAATGAATTACTGTGCAATCAAGAAAAGCAACGATAATTTACATATATACGAGATGCGCTCACAGAATTTTGAAAGAAAATTTTAGTTTCGAGATGTCCACCAGAGGGCCCTTTTCTGGAAAAACATTACATTTAACACAAAAAACCACCAAAACGAAATACAGAAACAATATTAACATTTATTGACTAGTTTCTCATCACCTTGCCATCGAACAACATTTAGTAAAGGTAAGAAAAAAAAAATAACAGTACGCTGTTTGAAAAAAAAGTTCAGTTTGCAGAAATTAGAACAGATTAGGACGAAATTGCACAAGAGGAACAGTTGTTAATTGTGTTCAGGACGAAGCAGACAAAGGTTCTCCAAAGAACCAACTTCACTCACCTGCGAAATTTGAAGTCGATGGACAACGTGTTCAACAACAGATCGTAACTGATCAGTTATTACCCACAATTCTTGTTCTGGATTGTTAATATTGTTTCTGTATTCCGTTTTCGTCGTTTATTGTGTTAAATTTAATGTTTTCCCGTAAAAAGCGCCCTCTAGTAGACTTTTTGGAACTAATTTTTTTTTTTTAATCGAAATTCCGTGAGCGCATCTCGTGGGTCTGAAGAAAATGATGCAAAAATTCGAAATGACAGGTTCGTTTGATGTGCAATCTGGTAGAGGGAGAAAACAAATGCATTCGACGATAGTTGAAGAAGTGGCCATAGCATTACAAGAGGAGTCAGCCGGTGGTGTGCAACCGTCAGTGCACGAGGAATGGTGGACAACCTACGTCAGTGCAGTGGTGGACAACCTACGAGCACGGTGCTGAAAATTGTACGAAACATCCTGCAATGCTATCCATACAAAATTGGCTATGTGCAGGAGTTGCTTACGTCTGATCTGCCAGCAAGGGCGTTAGAATTTCTTGTTCGAATGGAAGTGGATAATGAATGGCCGTGGAACATTTTGTGGACAGATGAAGTCCACTTCCATCTGACAGGGTACGTCAATAACCAGAATTCTCGAATATGGGCAACAGAAAATCCACTGGCAACGCAACCCGTACCACTTCATCCTGCAAAGGTCACGGTGTGGTGAAGCTTTACGGCATCATTCACCCTGCAGCCATATTTTTTCGAGCAGACGAGTGCTTCCGGTCCAGGTAACCGCTACCGTCAATGGTCATCGCTATGCTTATCTTTTGCACAACCGTGCCATTCCAGCTCTGCAACAGCTTGGATGTGTGGATGGAATCATTTTTATGCAAGATGGCGCTCCCGTGCACATCCCGTGAAGTAGCTGCTGAGGCACCATTTCGGAAGTGCTCGAATTATCAGCCGTCATTTCCTTACAGCCTGGCCGTCCCGATCATCTGATCTTACTCCATGTGACTTCTGGATGTGGGGTTATCTGAAAGATGTTGTGTTCCGTGCTCCAATTACAAATTTAGAGGTATTAAAGACATGCATTTCGCAACACATTCTGAACATCACCCAGGAGACACTGCGATCTGTTGTGGAACATGCTGTTTGTCGCTTTCAACTTGTTGCACAGAAGGTGGACACCATATTCAACGTGTTTTGCATCAGTCTCGCAATATTTCCGAACTTCTTTGATGAATGGTTCTGATGCTGTATGTCGCCGCAAAACTCCTGAAACCGATTTGTACCTTTCGATGTGATATGTACAGTCATGCAAATAAAACTACTCAACAATTCTAATTTGTCAATCGTTTTAATGTGTAACTTATATTTTAGCCGTTGTTTTATGAATCATTTCTCATTTCTCGTTGTGATTCTGCCGCTTACAGCGCCATCTGTTGTTAAAATTTCAAACTAAAGTTTTTTCTTCTGCAATACGCTTTCCGCCTTCTTCAATAACATGCCGTTCAAATTTGACATCATTCTCATCAGTGGTTCTTTTCTTATAGCGTTTTGAAACTTAAACTTTAATTATAATCACCCTGTATATATACAGGATGTTTCAAAATCTTGACCGCGCCTTTTATTCCTTAAATATTGATTACAGACATATACTGTTTAAATATTGATCACAGACATATACTGTAAATTACAAAATTGCGTAAAAAAAGATGCAAAATATTATGAAATCGATTAAAATTCTCAGGGGAAAAAACTTAAAAAAATACAAAATTTAAATTTTTATACGGATTTCGTAGAAAAAATTCCCAGTAAGTAAAATGTCCCTCATCCTCTAATAAAGTCATGTACAAAATTTCAGCAATTCATCACAAAAAGACTCAAAGATATGAAACTACTTAAATGCTGACTTAAACCACTTTTCGATACCAGGATTTGAGTTCGCAGAAAGGAAAAATCAAGTCGGATGTTCGTGTTTTAGAGATCGTACACAAATTAACAAACAAAGTAATGGTTGAATAAATGAATAATAATTTTGCTATTTATTGATTCAAAAGTATTAGAAATTTGTACAAATAATAACTTAAAGGAAAGATTATATAAGTTTTTTTTTACATGTTCTTTGATTGTGCTGCATTTAAGTTTTATTCTGTAAAATATGGTATAAAATATTTTTCAGGAAGCATAGATTTTAAAATTTGTATTTAAACCTAAAAATGTGAAGCATATTTTATTTCCTTAGAATGCATTCATCTGCACTGAAGCTGTAAAAATTTGCCTTTTAATTTGTGATTGAGCCTTCACCAACTTTGTTTTAACATATTCTTTAAGAGTTTTCAAGATAAAATTCTGAAATTTTGTACATGACATTATTAGTAGAAGGGGTACGTTTTACTCATTGGGAATTTTTTCGTACGGGGTCCGTATAAAAAATTAATTTTTTTCTATTTTTTTTAAGTTTATTTCCCTGAAAATTTCAATCAATTTCATAACATTTTGCACCTTTTTTTAAGCAACTTTGTAATTTACAGTACATATAATCAATATTTAAGAAATATAAGCTACGATTAAGGTTTTTGAGATGTCCTATATATGTATTAAAGCAAGAATGTCTTGTCTTTTTTATTCTCTAAGCCAACTGACAAACACTAACCATTCTTTTCAACAATGATATTATTCAAACCAGTTATACTTAAATCATATCTTTCTTTAAAATGATAACCACTCGGGATAAAAGATAAGAGAAATAATATTCATATTAGAAATTACCAAAAAAAACTGGTTAATTCTCTCACTCTTTCACCATGAGAATATTAAAACGCTTATAATGTTTCGGAGCCGAAAATTTATTCTAAGTAGGATTGACTGTTCAGACAAATCCAAGGATAATCATTCACATTATCTTGGATTTTCCGACTGAATTTGAATTCATTATCCCATGAACGTGTAATATGTATGTTAAAGAAAAAAGCGCTTGTAACATTTGATTCTTAGATTGTCAGCGGTATTGTTTTATCACAGGTAGGAAAATGTTACCTATCATTTTAAAAGAATTGTCAGCGATTTCATGCTACTTTTTGATTTGTGCATGTGCTCCAGGAATTATGTTTTTATTCTATTTCCCTTTTTTTCAATGAATTTTTTTTCTATAATGAAAAGTTATATTGTAAAATTTAAAATCAATCCAATCCCATTAAGGGGACAATGGCCTTTATTAGAAATTTTGGGAATTATTCAATCAGAGTTAAGAAATTTTCTATGCATTTGCATTAAAATTTAAATACGTCATATTTATTAAAAAAATTAGTTGAATAAAAACATATATTTTAGTGATGAAATAAAAACAAAATTGCACATTTTCGTTCATTTTTGCTTTAGTTCATTTCAAAGTCTACTGTCTCCTGAATGTCATTTAATTCGTTACTTTAAAGTAACAATTATGCAAGCATTGTTTTTGGTATGATTTTTTTTACTAGAAAAAGTTACTCAGAAGCTTTTAAGAAGAAATATTTATATCAGATATTATCAATAAGGTAAAGACTAATTGTCCATACGCTGCTTGAAGGTAGCGAAACGTTAACATGTTGTTGCATCCTCAGAAAGGAAACTTTCTTTTTTTTCTTTCTTTCCTTAATATTTAGTTAAAGTATTTTAGAGATAAAGTTAGAAGAATTTTTCGAGGGGTTTCGCACAAGTATTGTTCAGAAAGAAATCGAATCTTTCCCTGAAATGCAAAATGTAACATTTTTTAAAAGTGAAATCAAAGATTGTTCTGGATTTATATTATTCTTACGTGCAATGTCGCAATAATTTACATTTACTGGTTTGAAGGAATAGCACTTGCAAAAAATAATAATTTTTTGCATTATTTTTGATGTTTTAAAATTATGATTGGTGCCACACTACGAATTTTCAGAACTAATAATTTAATTCAGGGGAATGAATCTCAAATTCTTTTTGACAATAAATAATTGATTGAAATTACTTTGTAAATAGAAACTTCTAAAAAAATTTACAAAACGCCAATTAGCGATGTGTTTAGGAAGAAAAGAAGATATATGGTATTCGGTATTTCATCTTGCAGTGGAAATGTAAATTTCAAATCCAATCGCACAATAAGCCATTGAAATGCATCTGATTTGCTTTCATTTATGAGGAAGGGCAGCAATTATTTTTAAATGGTATTCAATTGATTGCTATTTTTTAAAAGTAAAAGAGTGGGTTATGGGAAGAAAAATACTGCAGAAAATTTGTGAATATGAGCAAATTATTATATGAGGGAGTTTGAAAAAGAGTGGGAATGGGTTGGAATGGGAATTCGGGAATTGAAAGTTTTCTTAAAATTTCTAGCAGAATAAATGTTGTAGGAGTGAAGAATTTTAAATCACTAACTGCCTTTGGCAGCCAGATTGTTCGTCCAAAATGTTCACTTTTTAGGATATTTAATTATTTATATAGAATGTGTTTAACTAAAATTTCACCATGTTATTTAATGAAACATATGAATGAAATGGAATCCGTCTCTCAAGTTATTGTGCTTAAAATATGGTTTAACAAATAATTTGATTATATTATATTTTATATTTCGTTATTGAAAATTTAATATAACCAAATTAAAATATGATTTAAGACTTAAGGTCAATCTATTGTTCCCAAAGCAGATTTGTGTTTGGCGATTTCTTGCCAAATGTAATTGCTAAAACCTAAAGAAATTGGTAGCCTTCAAAGATGGTGGACATTTGGCGAGTGTTTGGAAGATTGACGCGATTTTGATGTGCTCGGCTAGATAACCTACATTGATTTTAAATCTTACCAAATTTGTGCATATATCACCGTAAAGTACATAATTCAGTAATTTCATAGAATTCTTAGTTTTTTCATAAAGTAACTGATTGTGATTTATTTCATAGAATTTTTAGATATTTCATGAAATAAGTTACTGCATTCTCTGAAATAAAGAATGTTTTGCTTTAAAAAAAGTGATAACGATAAAAATAAAACATAGCGAGTATTTGCCGGGCAACAGTTAAGCAAAATTTCGCCCTGAACTAAATTTATTTCTGACGATAGATTGATTCTTGATTTTTTTTTAAATTTAAAACAAGCGAACCCTTTTTCCGAGTATTTCTAATAATATTTTTCAGTTCCATTAATTAGTTAAGCAAATCGTTGTACTAAGCTCAGCGAAAAAAAATGATTAGTGAATTAATTGAAACGTTCGTAAGATGATCTATTTGCATTTGTTTATTGATAATTGATAGTAAATAATAAGCGTGATTTCTGCACCTCATATGTAGGAGCATTATACATATATATAGTTATGCAACAACATTTAAAATTACCTTTTAAATCATGCTGATGTCTTTGTAATATCACTGGCATTATTCAAAAGAATATGAAAGTCGCAGCTCCGATGTGAAGTGGTCATCTAACAGCAGAAATTAATATATATTTTTTTTATTTATTAATGGATGCGAACATGCAAGTGAATGTGAATGTAATATAAAAATTGTTGATACGTGCATTTCGTCGGATAATCGATAATACGGTTTGATTCTTAAATCACAACTTAAAAATTTAGAAAGAACTTAATGTAAGCAATAATTTCTTCTGATTTAGTCTACACTGCCACCTATGACTCAGTTTAAAATCAAGACCAATTTTTTTTTTTTGAGAAAACTGCTTTTTTAAACATATAGCAAATGTGTTGTCACACATTTATTCTTCGTAATTAAACGTGGTCTTATTGAAATCAAATATTTTATGTATTTTTATGCTTTTTCTTCTTTTTCGTATAATTAAAACGTTGTAAAAGCCATACTAATTTTTTTAATTGAAATTATTTTAATTTCTCAGCATAAATATTTCATTCCAATACAAATACATTTAATTGAAGAATAAAGTTTGAAGCTTTTTATATCCTTTTATGTACAATTTTCACTTTAATAACATATTTTAAATCATTTTAAACCGAATATGTAATTTTTTAACATGCCTCCAATTGCTGGAATTTAATTTAAACATATTTTATTGTTTAATAAAATCTTTCATTCAAATATTTTGCAACTATTAAAAATATGATAGGAAGATTAATTTTTTAAATTTTTAACAAACGCTGAATTCCTAAAAGCATTCATTCAAGAATTTATTAATTAATTAACTTATCATTCTTTTAGACGTTTATTGCTGTTATTTCTTCAACATGGAACATAGGATGTGTAGTTGTTCAACTGCATATATTAAGTAATAATTAATTTAAAGTTATCCTTCGTCTTTCATATTATATGGAGATAAGTCACTGAATTGCATTTTATAAATAGCCAAATTCTATGATCACATAAAATTACGGTGAAATTAAGCAAGTAGAATTAATTCTCTAGTTATTTTAATAAAATTTAAATATTATATATCATAAATAAAAATATATAACACAAATAAAAATGATACATTTAAATATTATATATCTATATATCATAAGATTTTTACTTCTATTACACATGAAATTTGTTAATGAAATAAAAAATTAAGTGTGTAAAATACGTTGCGTCATATCACACACAGTATTGTTAGACTTTACTTAAAAATGTGAAATGCCTTCAGTCAGATCGGTGAAATTTAATACAGTTTATATATTGAACATATTTTTCATACATATATAAATATTCATTACGTTTCAAGTTTCTTTTCTCTTTCGAAAACGCACAAATTTCTCAAAATGATTCTATCGTACAAATTTGTTACTTTACATAGAATGATTTTTTTTAATTTAAAAGTGTTTTAAAAGAATTAATCAAATTCTGATTTAGAAAAGTTTCTTGATTTAAAATACAAGAGAAATTTTTATTCGTATAATTAGAAATTTTAAGCATTTCTGTGTTATTTCATATCTGAAAAAATGTTAATTATTCAGTATGACTTATTTAATGTTGTTTTGATCAATTATTTTTCTTTATTGCAGAATCGCCTTTCGACATCATGTTCGCTGGTACCATATACGACTTTTTCAACGCTAACCGTAAGTTTCAAAATTAATTTCAATTTTTTTTCATGGTTTTCACATTTTTTAACAATATTCTAATGGAATATCTTTTAGAAATGGCAAATAATTTATCTTGTTTGACTTTTTTATTTAGCTATAGCTCAAGAAACATGAAAGTTGTATATTTAAATTCTGACGTTTTTTCATAAATGTATTGAAAATGATAAGTTTTGATAAATCATGAATCAAGATAAATGATAAATCATGCCTTGATCTCAAGGCAAGGCAATTTAACTCTACTTACTAATTCTGAATACGAAATATTTATGTTAAAATATAAAGTAGAATTTAATTCAAACATTTGATTTAAAAAATTGAAAAGAAAAACTGCAACAGTTGAATTTGGGAAACCTGATTTCATTACAACATATATCATCAAAGATCACTCTATTGATTTCACTTAATTTTATTAAAGGAATAAGTTTGAGTGTGCTTTTACGAAGATCTGAAACGAGCTTAATTTGACCCAAACTGAGGTGCTTTATTACAGTAACAATGATATAAAATTATAATCTATAATTATACGATAAGTCTGCAGCAAAGTATATAGGTTTTACTAAACTAATTTTCTGTTTTTTTCATTTATTCTTTTTTAAATCACTTAATCTGCTGGGACGTATCATCTTACGACGTGGCATGCGTCAAAGACTCTTTTCCCTTTCTATCTTTTATTTCTATCTTTTAACCCTCAAACAAAAGTGAGAGTTCTCCAAGGCTAGATGTTGCCGTTCTGTTTGGTCCATTCTTTCAGCTGACTACTAAAATCACATGGGACGAAGACGCATCGTAACCGTTTAGAAGGGTAATCCCAGGCAAGCATTTCGGCTTAGCCATCCAGCTAAATGTAGAATCTTAAAAGTATTGAGATTGCGTTCAGAATGGTCTCCTGTCCTGGAATGACTTTCCAAGAGTTGTTGGATATAGCTTTGGTAAGATCCAATTCTAGAAATTACAAGAGTTAGATACTGCCATCCTTTCTTAGAATTTCTTGTAGCAATAAATTGCAATCAATATCATATGGCTCCTCTAAATTTGACAGATGTTGCTGTTGATGCAATCTTTTCTACTTCTACAAAAATAGAACTCTGTTAGCTTAATTTCATTCTATATATAAATTAATTACATTTCACGTCTTCGTATTGAATGTATAAAGTCTATTCAGACATCAATTCTAAAATGATTAACCGTGTGAAGTGATTTGTCAGTTATAGTTTCTTCTCAAAAGTCTTTAACGTTCTCGCGTGGTATCATATGATACCATACTGAACAACGAACAAATATGGATGATTGCATAATAATGTCAAAATGTGTTGTCTAAATCTTTCTTATTCCAGATGTATACGTATCTATTTCGATCAAATGTATAATTCTAAAAGCTACATTCCAAAATTCCCAGTATGTTTCTAGTACTAAGTAGGATTCAGTCGTGAGTCGCTCTCAGTAAGAGTGTCTTCCTAAGACCACACGTGCCGAATGTGAAACACGTGTTCCTGATTAAAATAAATATGAATAATATATTTGCAATTCTGTTAACAGCTTTGGTGTTCGTTTCTATCATTCTAGGAGAAAAATCTGAGAAATTACCAAAAACTTTCAAAGAAATGTATCTTTTCTTGCTGTCATGAAAATTATTATCAGTCAATGAACAAAAGAATGAATTTCTTATTATTTGCTATTATAAAAGAAATATATTGAATTGCAGGACATTCGATGAAACCTGAATGATATTTTAAAAATTTAAATTCTTTATAATGGAACATTTTTAAAAAATTAAATACACATATTTCTCTAAACAAAAAGATCATTACAAATTGGAACTTTTGAGTAAATCTTGAAATGTCCAATCTTAAAATTCAAAAGAAAAATGCACCATTTCTTGCAGACATGCATTTCATTTCTGAATCTAAGAAAGACTCTGAGATCTCTAATCCTAAATTTAAGGATTAGAACTCCCGAAAAAAATTAGATTGATGTAGAAATTCGGTTCTTAAAAGGAATCACACATCTTTTTTTCCATATTGTTAACATTCTCACAAAATAATACAGAACCAAAAGCGTTCTTTGCTTTCTTTCGCTTGTTTCCGGTTTTTTTTCCCCGATTTGGACACAATCTCAAATGAGACTGTTGAGTATCAAGTCTGTGTATGACTCCTTGTAACGCAGTACTTTTTTATAAAAAAAGTGGGAGCACAGAACGTGGGTTTATTTGCAAGTTATAATTATAAGAAGAAATTTAACAACATCTAATTCTATTTATCAAAATATGCTTATTGCACTGGAAGCGCATTGTCATTTAGTTCTATAGAGTTAATTCGGAGAATTTTATATCTATACAGAATCTTGTCGCTTTTATACAGCTCCAAAAGTACTTCCACTTTCTTGAAGTAGTTTGATTTTGATTACTCTTCAATATGCAGTTAATGTAACCCGACAATTTATCAGCATACTTTGCACCACATTATTTCCTTACAAACATAAGTTATGTGAATAATTTCATGAAAATATTCATTTTATCATTTTGTAGATACAGACTACAGATTTAAACTTCTATGGATAATTACAATTACTTCACTGGAATGATTATCAAAATTATCACATACGCAGTTAAAAAAATATGTTCCAAAAATTAATATATAGAGCTTGTTTAAGAATATTATCCGGTACATCAAAAAAAAAGCAAGAGAAATAAGAGAAAAGGGACCATTTGTATTTTGCAAAAATTCAATTATTAATTTTCGTCTCATAATATAGAATTTTATCAATTATGGAATAATGCATTTCAGGAAAAATGCCAAGGATCGAAATTAAATAAATGCAAACCTGAAGAAGACACAATAAGAAAAATTAGAGGAAATGGGGATACAGTGAGGAGAAGTGCGCATGCTCAGATTTTCTTTTGCTCGTCTGCAAGTCCCGACAGTGTTGAATAAATATTTGAAGGATTTGATTTATTTTGTTATTCAAAGTAGAATTTTTTATGGGAAAAATTTAATAAATGAATATACATTTTAACATTACCATAAGAACCTGTAGATTTTATGTATCACCATATTATTTGAACGGTCGTAAAATTTCAAAAATCAACTAAGTCTCCTAGACTGATAGCACTACTGTGTTATACAACATTAAGGAATATATATCAACCATTCTTTGTGAATACCAAGGAATGCCGTACAATATACATTGTATAACAATATTCAAAAGACAAGGAAATTTTAAAAAGTATTGATACAGGAAAATAAATTCTAACACAAATATATTAGTTTTAGATTTAAGATTCATTAGGTTTGGAATCCTATTCCAAAACATTTACAGAAACATTTTTTTTTCATTTACTGCCAAATATTGTATATAATTTTGTAAAAATAATATTGAATATTCCATATTACTCAATGTTAAACACTTAAGTGAATATTACATATTATTTTTTATCATAAGTAATTTAAAAGCTATTACTTTTGAACTTAACTGCCATAAATTACGTTAACAGCAAATCCTATTCACTTGAAATGATATTCTTAACTAGAAATCGTGAAAAGTTATTGAATTAAAAGAACAAATCAAAGTTATATGTAAAAGTACATCCTAATTTTCACTTTCTATTGCCTACTGTTAAAGCACTGAAGACATTTCGAGTTCATCGTTTCCTCTTCATTGGGACGACAATTGCGAATGGACCCTGGTCTTCAAGCTTATTCATCAGGTCAATATTTCAAAGCAGTTAAAGACAATTCTGCTTTTCAGAATGTGCAATCAAGCATTACTGTAGTTGATTATTCGCAGAATTCTGTTACGAAATTACACAACAACGTCGCAATCGCATGCCACCTATGGCATGCATGTAGACACCCTATAGTGCTAATTAATGATGATAGTGGTACAGAAAGATTAATGAAAACAGAAATTGAAGAGATAAGAAAATGGATTTAAAAAGTTTTACAATGTAATATGTAATGAAAGGTATTTTAAAATTTATTTTTCATCAATATAACTTGAACGAAGATAATTAAAATTATGTTTCTAATTCTTAATATGTTATTTATTAATAACAAAAGAAATTTTTTATGCTTTTGAGATTATTACATATTTGTTGCTTTGCAGTGATTCGAATAATTTAGACATAAATTCCTAAAAAATAAAGATATCTTCATTTTGAGTTTAGCAGTGAAGCTGAAGAATAAAAAATTTGCATTTCAATCTGAAAAATAAAATTTATGGAAATAACACAATTTTCTTATTTTTTAAAATGTTTCTTCTATTTTTTTCCTTTTAATTCTGAAATATTGGCTTATAAATTTGTAGTTCGTTATAAAAATAATGGTTTTAAATTTTTAAAAAATCAAATTACAGTAAATGTTTGTCTATTGTATATTATTGTATTTTGTGAATTATTTAATTATTTTTAATCGATATTCAATGTATTTAAAATATTTAAACTAATCATTTCAGTTGAAGCAAACCCTTAACATTCTGTCCAACAGAAAATAAAAACCCTAAAAACTAAACTAATGTCCATCACAAATTCTGGTGTCACAAGTATAAATGGATGCCTCATCTTTAAATCAGACTTGTTTAAACTTAACTATTACTATTTTTCAATATGCGTTTTATGTATTCCGATTCATCCTTGCTAAAAAAGATAAAATAATGATGGAAAGGTTAACATTGAACAGATATACCCCATCATAATTGATGAAAAAAATATGAAAAACTAGCTATTATCCTCAACTTCATTCGCATGGAAATTTTGATGTTTATGCATGAGAACTGACGTTCTGATCAAAATGTAAAATGTTATCAAACCGTATCTTTATAATGATGTTGAAAGCAGAGTCTGATATGATATAATCAGGAAACTTGTAACTGATTGAGAAAGATCTACGGGAAAATTTCAACATTTATTTTTACTCTAAAACATAATGTATACAACATTAAGCCTTGGTTTGGCCTTTGGATTTGTTGATCGTCATTGTAAAAGAAAATTTTAAGGGACATTGCGACCTCTTGAAACAAAATGGCAAGATCTTTGGAATAACAGAATGCATGGAATTAAAACGCTGTCTCCTTTAGCAGCTCCTGTAATAATGGTTAGCGTTTATAATATTGCTGCCAAGCTCTCCGATACTTGCTAAATCACTCATAACTCTCATGCTATGACTTTTTCCTCTGTCTTTTGACCTGGATACTTTTTCAATATAAATATGTGCCTTAAGAACAATCTAAGTTTTACGGTCACATACTGAACATATATTGTTTCTATATTTAGATGGTTTGTTTAACACATACTTCTCAATGACCACGAAAATAACTAATTGTTCTTATATTATAAGATTTTCATCCAGATAATAAAATTTTGTTTGCTAGTCGATTTAAAAAAAGCACTGAAAACTGATATTAACATTTTGTCTCCATGATTAATTCGTTTTCCTGTTTCAAATTTCGAACGCTATTCTGTATTGTGTTTCCAGTTTCAATTGCTGAAATGTACAACTCATTTTTTTAAACCGTTCAATATATAACGCCAATTCAAATACTAAAATAATACTTTTAGAAGAAGTTTTTTTTTATATATACTTACGAATTTGGACTAAAAGATTGTGTTGGAAATTAATTGCTTAAATAACGTCTAATGTAATAAGAGGCGCGCCACACATTTCAAAAAAATCACACTAGGAAAATTATTGCTAGAAAACATTATAGAGAACATTATAGCATAGTTATAGAGAACATTTGGATTTTTCCCCATTAAAAATATTTAAAATATGACCGAAATTTGGCGTTCACATATCAAATACAGACCACAGTAATTTAACACAATGAGTTTTATTTTAAAACAAATGATGCTGAACAAAGCAGCCGATACAAGGTATTAAGCAGGTGAGATGTTCAAAAAAGCCTATTATAGCTGAACGTAGCATGACGACATCGATGTCACCAACGACCCCATGAATGGCATTTTTCACCACCAAAGTTGTTGGAGACTCCCGGTTTACAAGAGGTTTATAGTATAACCACAACTAAAGATTCGATGTTGAAAAGTCTGGGCATCATGAGGGCGACCGAATATTACATCCTCGGCTTGGAACTCAGTCCTGAGTATCTAGGAGGAACGTCTTGACGGTCGTCATTTTGCATGTCGGATACGGCAGGTAACGCTTTGCTACGAAGCAGCTCCCAAAAACGTAACATAATGTTCTGCAGTGACGGATCAGTTTTTCCAATCGGAGGCAGGACAACACTCATTAAAAAAGAAAAGGACGTGGATTCCCAGTTCTTATAGAAAGATTTAACCACATTCTATATTTGGTAACGATAGCATGCTACTTGCATGAAATGATGGATCCTTTTCCAGTCTTGTGTTTTATAGGTCTCTCCTGATTTGCATACACCGTATCGGGTTGGCGGGTCAACCCATCTATTGGTCATTTTTTGGAATAATTTTGAAAAGACCTAAGATTTTTTGAAAATATACCCGAAAACTACGATATTCTTAGAGCATTAATTTGTTTATAATAGTTGTTTGAAGTTTGCACGAATTTACAGCGCACCCTATATATGAATACATAAATAGCTTCTAATTAATATATTTTAAACTCAGCATTATGAACTTTCGTTTTCTAAAATGTTAGTGCATCAAAGATATATTGTTAAAAATCACTAAAATATCTGGAAAATGTATAGAAATTTATACTGCTTAATTTTATAGAAACATATTTATGGAACCAAACATAAAACATAATTTCTTTTACAGTATTTTTCCATCTGAAATCACTCCACCAAAGTCTATTAGAAATGAACCATTAGATCAGTATTCAATTTAAACTTGATACAAATATCACTTTGAAATACTGCACTTCTTGGTGTTTTGCAATACTTCTTGGTGTTTTGTAACTGTGACCAGGCTCAACATACGTATAGCAGAAGAATGCTTTTTTCTTTCAAGTCAGTCTCTCTTGGAAAAAAAGTTTCTGTTCCTCGATTAAACAAAAATTATTTGTTACATGATCTTACAGTTCATAATTTAAATAAACGGTTTTAATGGTAGTTCCAATGGAATTAAGGGCATTAAAATCATACAACAGTTCTGGAGGACAGGTAACAAAGAATGGTACAAAACAGTTTGTTGACATTTTGCAAATTATATTTTGAATAATGTACATGTAAAATTCCGTTTGGTAACAAGCGAATTCTTTTGCAGCTATTGGAAAGTATTTGGTCGAAAATGAGTATCAGTGCTATGGTATTTTGGTTGTATACGTTCTTTTCGTGACGTGTCTCGGCCCATCTTGGATGAGGAACCGGAAACCGTTCGATTTAAAAATAACCCTGATCGTGTACAATCTTTTCATGTCAGGCTTCAACTTCGTTTTGATGACTCAAGTGAGTACGATTGGAATGATTCTGTTTGATTTTTAGTGAATGCACAATTAATGCTTATAAGACATGTTCATGTTCATAAGATATATTCATGTTAGCGTTCACAGGATATATCCATGCTAATTTCAAAGGAATAGTTAATATATTTTGTTCCTGTTAATGTCAAATAATATGATAATGTTCATAGGACCTGATTGTTTTGATATTAGTGTTCATAAACTAGATTCATGTTTACGTCCATAAGATAGATTCTTGTTAAACTAAATAGTATAGAAAATGTATAATAATATTAATATATGTAAATGTTCATAGAATATGTTTCCGTTAATATAAATATTCATAGGATATATTCATATTAATGTGAATGTGATATATTACTGTTCATAGGAGTGAACATGATATATTATTGTTCAAATTTCCATGTGTGGGTATTAATGTGAATGTGATATATTAATGTTCA